>LPNX010026897.1:7167-78936 GCA_001517045.1 Pseudotsuga menziesii
TAAGATATCTCAAAATATTAGCTTGTGAACATCTAAACTCTCTAGATGATAAATCAAAATGTATCAATAATTATAAAAAACTTTGGTTTTTCAAAGGTAATGAGAAATTTTCAAATCTCTTTCTCCACAGGTTAAAATAGATATTACAAAGCTAGGCTTTTTCTTCCTTAGATAAAAAAATGTAATTCGTTTATATTAAAAATGAACCACATTTTTCACATGAAGCCGATGGCCATACAAAAAACCGTTTCATCAAAATAAGGACATATATAATCAAATAATAGAGTTGGTAAAGCAAATGATCAAACTATATGTGTTCTTCATCATGTGGTATGTCATTATAAATGAGCTCATATATCTCTATCATATAATAAAAAAGAGCATAACTAAACTCACATGGTCATCTGAATATGTATGTGATCAGTTCAAATCCCATAATCATTATGGTAGAGGTCCCGAATCTGAATCATTGATTGAATCCTTATTTCATGCCCTTTGCTTCCAATATCTTTCATTAATATGTATACCCTGTTTAGACATAGAATTAGCCACCACGTTCCTCTCCCTATATATGTGATGAAATGTAATGGTCTGATACAATGTTATGTATATGAGAATGTCTTCATATAGTGGTCTCAGGATGATGTTCTTTAGGGGTTTCCACAGTCTTAACCAATCAATCACCAATAGATAATGATCGAATAATTGTAGCTTGTCCTCCCCTTTAGAATGTGCCAGAATGAGTGCCAATTTTAGTGCCCTCAGCTCAATAAGATTATTAGTATCGCTCCCAATCCCTATAGCAAACTTGAACTAGTGATTGTCGATTATATAGATGATGCCACCTATACCTCCTATTCTTGATCTTCCTTGAGAATCAAAGAAGCGTCGACTACCAAATTTATCAATCACCTCCTCCTTGATGATTCTTTGCTTTGTGGAAGCAGATGATTGTGGAAAAATTTCTAGTATGGACACACTTTTGGAGGCATAGACTATAGAAGGGAGTTTGATATCCTCAAATATGGTCTTGTTCATGGCTAACCAAACCCACCAAATCATCATACTAGTAAAGCTCGGAAATCTAAATAATTTTAATTATTTAACCTGTCTTATAAAGCAACATAAAAACCATCACTCTACCATACATTTGTTGATAAAAGAAATGATCAAACGATGTCAAACTTGTAACATACTTATTAAAAGAAAAAGCATAAAATAGATCATTAAAACACCAATCAACGTCTTAGTTTAGATTATTTTAAACATATATCAACGTATTTATCTATATTTAAAAAAAAACATCATTAAAACACCAATCAACATCTTAGATTTTTTTTAACATATATAACATATTTATCTACATTATTTCATGTTAAGGTGTCAACATCCCATCAAAGTCTTATATCAACATATTTATGTACATCATTTCATGTTATTGTTAACATCCAAAGTTGTAGACAATGAATAAAAAATCATCACCAAATGGCGAGTCTTGGTTTAGATTATTTTTAACATATATCACTATATTTATCAACATGATTTACATCATTTCATGTTAGGTGTTAGCATCCAAACTTTTAAATAATGAATAAAAAATCATCACTAATTGGTGAGTCTTAGTTTATTTTTTTTTAACCTATATATCTACATCCCTATCTTAGTTTAGATTTTTTTCAACTTATTTATTAAGGTGTCAACATCCAAAATTATAGACAATGAATAAAAAATCACCACTAATCGTCAAATTTCTTTCTCGCTATGTTAAAGTTCAATTGGCTTTCAGCCTAGGTTAAAGTAGGTTTTACAAAATTAAGTTTGAAATATACTTGTATAAAACAAACGTTAAGGACATCATTGAAATAAATTTAAACATCTTTATATATATTATTTTGAATATCCAAATTCAGGTCTAATGAATGAGTTGTTTGAGTTGATAACAAGAAGAAAGCTTTTGGGTGGCACATTGACCCAAACCTACTTTTAAAAAATAGAATATTGGATACATGCATACACAACTAATTGATTTAGACATCTGTAAACACAAAATCTATGTAAGGATTTTTTTCTAGGAGAAAAATAGCGATTCTTTGTTATTCATTAGAATCAAAGGTAACATGTATTCTGCAGCAGGTAAACAATACATGGATGGTCAGTGACCAGTCAGTCATCCTTCAAAATAAGTAGACATAAAGTCTAACAATACTACAAGTGAACAGAACCCAAATCTAGACCCGAAACCTCAAGTTCAATAGAACATGGCAAAGCCTGATTGCTGAGCTAAGGAGGCACTTCTGGGAACAATCTCTGAGCAAATATAGTAACTGAAATAGTCATACACACAAGGGTGTGTCATCAAAATAAGCCACAAGTGGCAAAAATCAGCCAATGACTAAAAGAACTATAGGGAGTCTTTCCTACTGCAATTACCCTCAGAGATTTCCATAAAATGTAGGTTCCTAGAAATGAGACCAAGTGCCTCCCTAGATAAGCTATCCGCTTTATCATTGTATTCTCTGTATACATGGGCAGCTTCGAGTCAGGAAAAGGAAGCTTGTAGTCTTCTAATGTTGTTGCACTAGCCCTCTAGTTCAAGAGTTGAAAGATCCGCCTAACCATTGAACCAGTTAATTATGGCTAGAGAGTCCCCTCTAATGTGCAGATATGGTAGCCCAATCATTTTGGAGAAAGTCGGTATGACCCAAAGTGGAAGGAGTTCATCTCGGGTATTGGTACTTCGCCCACAACCCATTTTTATACAAAAAGATAATCCTCACTGATCCTGAGATGTACACCAACACCTCCGATATTGTTTACAGAGGCTCCATCAAAATAGCCAATAGGGTATACCAATACCTATTCCATACCATTACATCTCCTCTTGCGCTTGGGATGGACATTCACATGATGAATCTAAAGTTGTTCCATAATGTTAAATATGATCATTTTTGTAACTGGTTTACGGTCCTCAAATATAAATTTGTTTCTGGCAAGCCAAATGTTCCAGGCTATAAGCAGAGGGAGGTATAATAGTTCTTTTTCCTTACTCTTCCATCTGTTCCAATTTAGCCTGAAAGTTGGTTCATCCCAGCAGATAGGACGGTGTAGTGCCACGTTGAGTCTCAATATAATGTTCTTGATGAACCTACAGTCAGCGAAGAGGCGATCTACAGATTCTGCCTCTAAAAGACATAAACAACAGTAATTGGGACCAACCCAATCTTTTTTACATAATGTATCGCATGTGTTAATATGATTGTGAGACAGAGCCATGTAAAACAGATTACCTTAAGAAGTAAGTTAAATTTCCAAATTTTTACCAATGAGTTGTTTCGATAGTCGGTTATGAATATAATAATATGGGAAATGGGATCTCTTATCACAAAATTTATGTGTAGGATTTTATAAATATAATGATGTAAGGAATATTTTTTAATATTTGTAAAGGGGTAAGGTATGTTGTTTTATTTTTTTTATTTTTGTTAATATATTTAATGATATAAAACCTTAAATTATTAGCTTTTGTCTATTAAATTTTGAGAAAAAAATTAACTAGCATAGGGAATAGACATAACTAGCCACTTAGTTTTTTGGAAATGATTGGTTGTTAAACAAAAACTAATTACCAAATAAACATTAAATTGATTAATATAAACATAAAACAAATACTATTTAATAATAAAAATTAAAAATTAAAAAAAAACATTATTGCTACCCCTTTCTTTAAATGCCGCTTAAGAAAAACTTATTTAAATCTTAATCATGATACATTTAAGCATAACAATATATGACGACCATGAAATGAATCTTGGGTATACTTGTTACACTCAAGTTAATCTTGTTAATCGACTAAAAAAAAGCCATAAATAAAATAATATCTAAATACCTATCCACATAATTAAAAAATATTCAAAAATAATATTTTTGTGTTGAACTTTATAAAATTTAATGTTTTATAATGTTTTCAAACTAATTTAAAATAGCTGAACATATAAAAAAACATTAAAATGCCTATCGACATCTTACTTCGCATTATTTTTAACACTATCAATATAGTTATCTAATGTCAACATCTAAGCTCATCAAAATTCATTGTTAATGGGTAAAATCTTTATTCTTGGGCTGAAAATGTACAGAGTTCAAAGTTTCTTTCTCCGCATTACAGAGTTTGGTTTGAAATATAATTATCACACACAAACAATAAAAAAAACAAAGAAGCCATCATTTAAATAACTTTAAACATATTTATATTTATTATTTTAAATTTAGGATAACAATTTTTTTATATTATTTTCATGTTAGATAGTTAATATTTAAAATTATAATATCAATTTTTTTAATGTTTAATTGATCTAAATTCAAAATAAATCTATATTATATTAATTATTAAAAATATTTAATTATATAAAAAATTCAAATTTATTTCTATAATGAACTAGAGATTACAATATTAAATTTAAAACACACACATAAAAAGACAATACACTATTACATATTTTAACATATTTCTTGAAGGATATGTTTAGACTTTATCGATACAATAATTCTAACATATTTCTCAACATTCTCGATGAAGAAGTGAAATTTATGGTTAATTGGTAAAATATTTGGATGTGTTAGAGAATTATATCTTTCAAATATAAATTTTCCATATATTTAAGTAAGTAAAACATAAAATAATAATAATACCAATCTTTATAATTTGTTCCATGACCATCGAAAGCAATCTTCGTCATCATTATTATAAATAATATATTCTTTCTATATTAAAATACATATTACAAAATTTAAATTAAATATATTTATTTAAGATAAACATACCGTTTTATTTTTTTTCTCCTTTGTTTATTTGTATGAAGTGACTTCATAAAATATTTCAGAATTTACCTTCATCATAGGCTTTATTGGAACTATAGCATTAAAAAAACTATTAATAAAGGATGGACAGCTTATTATGGACTTGAAAACAATTGTAAATCAAATAGTTGGGATACGAGAAAACTTCTTTTTGAGTCTCTTCTCACTCTTATTAAATCAAATAGACATCTAACTTTGGGATAAGAGGAAACTTCTCTTTGAGTCTCTTGTCACTCTTGTTATCTTGTATGGGTGTGAAGTTTGGGCCCTATAGAATCTCTAGAGAAACGTGAAGAAAGATGGAGCAAATTTAAAAGTGATTTATAACATAAATCTCAAATTTAAAGGCAATACACCATATCCTATCCCATCCTCCTTGCAAAAGCAAATCTCTCACCATTAAGAGCATGGCTATGACCAAGTACCTAATGTAAAAAAAATATAAACAACATGGAAGACAATAGGCTTCTTAAGGTTGCTTCTGATTGTAGTCAAAACCACATGTGGCTTAAGTGACACTAGCATAAAGACACCAATTATTGGCTAAATTATTGAAGAGTAGAGGAAGACGTTACTTTGCATAATAGTGAAAATACTAATTTGAGTATTATTAGATCTAAATTTAAGAAAATACTAATTTGAGTATTATTAGATCTAAATTTAAGAAGATGCAGTGTATTAAAGAATCAAAAGATTAGGGAAAATTAAGATATTATGAGGTGATCAACCATAATCTAGAAAATCATAAATATCTCTCTATTTTAACTAATATAAAGAGGAAAATCAGCATTCCTAAAATAAAACATAAGGCATTGGACAACTCCTAAAACATCGTGGAATGAGAGAATTTGTCATATTTATGACAATAAGTGAGTGAAAAATATGTAAAAAAACACTTTCTCGTAGAATATTTGAATATACCCACATTAAAATATAATTTCAAAATATTTGCTACATCATTTACATTTCTAACCTTTAACTCATCACAACTATGATGAGTTAAAGCTTTTCATACACATAAATAATTTTTTTATAAAAAAAAAATCCTAACTTCTTATAAGATCCATTAAATCAAACCTAGTTTCACTGGACATCATCATCATCATATGGTTGTTCATACTCACACGGATTGAGAACTAAACAACTTGTACATATGAGTTACATCTTCCCTTCTTTTAATTAATGTTATTATTTTCTTTTAATTATTAAAAATATAATCATTATAATAATATTAAAAAAAAATTTTAAAAAAATAATTATTTCGTTTTTAAAGAAAAATATAAAATTATATTTATATTTAAAGAAAAATATATATTAGGATGCCCATAAGATTATTCATAAAGAGAGATACAAAACACAAAAAGAAGACCAGACTATCTTTTCAGTTGATACAATCAAGTCTTATATCAATACAATCATTCATTTTGGCAAAAAGAAACAACAAAACTGGAAGAGGAAATAGAACTAAGTCCGCTAACTTCTTGGACAAGATCAAAAGCATAAAGCCACAGTATCCACTTCTTCCTCATTCACAAATTTAGAAAAGCATAAAGTGCCCATCTGCATGGGTAAGACCTCCTTAGAAATTTCATTAGCCTTCCTATTGAGCTCTCTGTAAATATGGGTGAAATTTGTCCACTGGAACAACTAAAGAGAATCTTAAATTTGATGGAGAAGGTGTCAAAGCCTTATATATATCAATTTTCCTATTATCCCAATCTATCACAAATTTTGAATCGCCCATTACCTGAATGTTGTTAACTCTTTTTAAATTTGAGAAGTGAAGTAACGTCCATAAAGTTGTGAACACTGCCTTCATGTTAGTGCCCCCGCTCGGGGTGTAACAGATAATAAAATAGTAAGACTAGTTCAGATAAAGGGATACACCAAATCTGCATATAGTTGAACAACCTTGACTGGACCCATTGAAATAAACCCAAGGATTTAAATAGTATAAATAAGGCATGCCAGGTACACGAGACTTAGGATATTTTCGCTCCACTTTGAACTCTCTTGAAAGATTTAAGATCAGTCATGTTGTTGAGGCCACATGAACATCACAAATCCTGAAAAATACTAGAGTTTTGATACCACCAGATGTTGTATACAAAAATGCTTAGAAAGGCTTTGTAATTTCGTACTATCATATCCCAATACCACGATTGAGATATACAAAAATGCGCAGAGTATGTGGAGGGGGGAGATTCAAGATGGCTTGAACCTCCACGGGATCCACGGTAATCCTGTTCTGGGACAAGATGAAGCCTAATAAGCGACCGAATAGGATGCAGAACACCCACTTAAGGGGGTTGAGGTGGACATTATAATTGTGACATCGAAGGAAGACTTATCGTAAGTCATCCAAATGTTGGGAATGCTTTCGATATCGAGTCGTGAGGTCATCCAAATAGACAAGGATAATGTGAATGAGGTTGTGGAATTAAAAGGTCATGGCTCATTGAAAAGTGGATCCAGCATTTTCAAGTCCAAATGGCAAGACACGATACACAAAAGTTCCCTGGGGTGTGGTAAAGGTGGTTTTATACTGATCTTCTTTGCGGATCTGGATTTGATTGTAACCCGAAAAACCATCCATGAAGGAAAAGACTTCATGTCTAGTACATGCATCTATGATTTGGTCAATAAATCGAGTGGGGAAGTTGTCTTTGGGACAAGACAAATTCAAATCACAGAATTCAATACACACACGAATGGTTCCTTGTTTTTTATTGACGAGAATAGGATTCGAAACCCAAGTGGTATACGCGATGGGCTATATAAATCCTATTTTACGCAGTTTTTTTATCTCATCTTTGACGAAAGGGGCTTTTGATAAGTGGATGGGTCTTTTCTTATAGCAAATGGTGGGAACATTGGGCCATGTGTCGATGCGATGTTCAATGACTGATGGATCAATCCCAGGAATTTTGGTGTAGGACTAAGCGAAAACATCACGAAAATCTTGAAAAAGTGTCTTGTGGGTGGTGCCTTCCTCAATAGAGCATGAAGCATCGATCATGATATTCTCAACTATCCTAAGTTTCCTTGAGATGTCGACTTGGATGGTTGGAGAGATATTGGCCATATTACCTTCCTCAAAGGATTAGGGGGCCAAGATTGGATTTTTGAACCAATCGACACTTCCATGAATAAAATCTCTCGATTCAACAAAGAACTGATCCGACAATGAGGAGGGTTCATCGGGGATGAAAAATGAGTGATGGTGCAGGTCATCCCAAGGATACTCATGAATTGTGAGAGCTTCAAGGATATCTTTGTCATTATGAAAGTGGTACCTGGATAGATTAGAGGGATCTTCTACGGTCGATGGAAGACGGGAATTTGAGATCATAAAGATGGTGTTGATGGTATCCCAGGAAGGAGCCGGAGGGTGGATTTCCTCGAGGATAGTGATTTCAGACTTAAAGGAGTGCTTAAAAAAATTAGTGAGTGTTGTTCAAGAAAACACACCCTTATAACCTAGGGTCTCTGGGATTACCAACTTACTAAAATTACTTGCAGACAATAGCCATTTCAGAATTTGAAATAGAAATAGGAAAAAAACTGGGCATACCATATTTATGACGATCAATCCTAGATTTTATTCTTCTCTTCAAGTTGCTTCCACAACTTCTAGGGTATCTCCAATCACCTGCAAAGAATAATATCTTCCTGTAATATCTTATATATTGTATCAATGGTTAACGAAATAACATATTCATAATGAAACAATAAGATAATTAAGAAATCACAATATATAAGAGTGCAAAGACACAATATTGGAATAAGAACTTTCTTTATTGATAAATAAGTGTGGTGAGATTACAACCCAACATCTGAGACAAGTGCTCCTCTACAAGCCAAGGACACTGAGTTCTGCTGCTCCAAGATATCTGAAGGCAAACCACCAGCATAACTTTGCTCTATAACTTGTCATGCATTAGCCTCAACCCATACCCTCTATTTATACATGAGGAAAGAGAGAGGTTACGAAGGTTGAGATGGTTGAGGAAGTTGGGATAGTTATGATTAAGGGCCCAACTGTCCTCGACTAATCGTGTTTATATTTTTTAACTTTGGATTAAGGCATACGTGACTATTGATACTGTAAAGTCACGTATGATACACGACTCACTTTAAGGAAACCCGTGGGTGCAATCCCTAATGATATATACGCAATTTGCAATGCACATACTCACGTATGATATGTGGGTTTCTATGCAAATAGTCACGTATTCAACCCTAATGTCCATACAAAAATACATCCAACTGGTAAGGTAATGATGAATCAAAGGTCATGCCCATCTATATTGTTTTGGATACTTCAATTGATTTTGTCCTTTTGTGTTCTGACACATTGGGTGTTAGTACTCAGACAGAGAAGTGCCATTTTACATGATAACAGATGCCCCCTAATGTGTGAGTTTAGAGGGAAGCGATGGCCGAAATACATTACAATATTTTAATCTCAGAGAACTCTGTTACCAAGGCAACATAGGAGGTAACTCAAAAAAATACATATCAAAGTCATATACAAAATCATATCTGAGGATGCCATGTTCAATATAGTGGAAAACTAGCTCCTTTACAATATTTGATTACATCATATGATATAGGTAACAAGACCATGTATATTACAAAGGTGGATCGAAACCACAATATACAATGATGAGCCTTCAAAATCTAGAAGCAGTGTAGTTGATCATAACACAATCTTGTGCAACTTAGGTTATAGAGGTGAACCTAAGGTCTTAGTCAAAATCCAAAGGAACCAGTACAATCCCTACCATGTGAATAGATGTGCTGAAGTCGAACATGGAATGAACTCAACAGGTTGTCAGTAAATGATTGATGTTGATAACTGAAGCAAAGGAGTTCACCAATAATGGTAGTGAATCCTAAGGTACCATCGTCAAAAATCTAGGTCTTAGTCTTCAGTAGATGCTGATGAGAAACCATGATGTGATGAGGAAGGAAATGAATCCTTCAATAGATCACAAGAGTGACTAGGAAACTGGATACGGGAAGGTAAACACAAGTAATTCTAAGATAGGATAATGCTGGGAATTAGGATAATAAGCAGATGAAGGTACATATCCTTGAACAGTGAGCACGACACAGAGATGACCCAAGACAACTTTTGACTTGCAAATAGGACAACTAGACTTATCTTTCATGTAGGAGACATGATCATATTCCCCATGTATAAAGGAAAGGCGAAGGAGTAACAAAATTGAAGTAATAGCTAAGTTGAAACTGTAAACTGAGACATGAGTATCAAAAAGTTCAAAAAGTGCTTTATTCAAGGATGACATGCTTCCACTGTTTATAACCAAAAGAGAGTAATTCTTCCTTATCTTTCCTGTTAAATTTTAATTAGTCCAAGAAAGCTAACCCAAGTCTCTCTTCATTTTTTACAAGCTTGAAGAGGGGAGAGAATAATGCTTGATAATGTTACTGATTCGTGGATTTTACGAGCCTGAACTAGTACATGCTCGTTGGTGTTTTCATATTTTAAGAGTTTGAAAGATCCGAAGAAGACTTTAGGGGGGTGTTTTTTTGTACAATTTAGTCTCGTGAGGCCGGAAAAGTATAAAACAATCCATAGAAGAACTCTCTTAGCTCCCGGAGGACTAAGGTATACATTTTTCGTACTTAGTCGACAAGGTCCAAAAAAATGGGTAAACTAATACCAGACTGACACACCTTCATAAGAAACAGGTAGCCTGAGTTTAATGAGTGTGAAGGAAGGAAATATCACTCGAAAAGATCCATTTTACAAGAAATGGGGCTTACAACAGTAAACTCAATGCTTTTTTCTTTAGGTTTTGCGAGCATGACAAAGACATAAAGTACGCTCGAAATATTTTCATGTTTGGGTCCAGAGTATGAAAAAGAGAAAAATAAGCTCATACCAGGTGTTCTTTTTCCATAAGTTTAGTCCCTTGGGTCTGGAAAAGTGATAAACATATGCCTGAATATACTCTTCTCAATTCCGAAGAAAAGAGAGTGCTATTTTTTCGTAAATATTCCACATGGTCCAAAAAAGAGATAAATTGCCACCAATGTGGATGCCCGTTCACTTATTCTTAAAGAGTCTGGACAAACAAGTTTACTCGGTAGTCTAGTCTGTTTTGAGGAGTCAGGCCAGGGCCTAAAGAAAACTCCATAAATGTGGGGCGCCTTATAACAGGGATAACTCATAAAAATATGCAAAATGAGGCTCATTTTGGCATGAAAAACAACTAAGAAGGCTCCTGCAAACCTAGCACAACTGTGGCATGGGTACCAAAAGACGATAAAGTGTTCTAACTACGGTACACATGAAAAGGAGGCCCTATCCATGGAGGAACAATGATGTATACGAGTTTAAAAATGGTTTGACACCATAGTCCATGGATGAAAAAGTGATCCTAGGGTTTAATTATGGATAAGGTATAGATGCAATGCAATCAATAATGGACAAATCCTACCCTATATGTGACGGAAACAACTTTTTAGTGATCTCAGACCTGCTGCAGTTAGTAAGAACCCATGGTATTATTCCATTCATTAAGAATTGATTTTAAACCATAGGAAATAGGTCAAAATTTTGAAAAAATTCTAGAAATAGTTCAAAAACAGAAAAAGAAATACCGATTTGGAAAATTACTAAACTTGGCAAGTTTTTACCTCTGACTTCAACTGATCAGCGAGGAAAAACCAGTGGACCAAATCGAAATCTGCAAGTTGGAGGTTGGTGGTCTATCCCTTCTCCGTCTTTTCATCCACTCAATTTTTAATTTTGGTGTAAATTTTTATCATTTTGTGCAAGCCCTTAAAACGTTACACAACATATGCGAGTATGCTGCTATAGCAGTCGTGTATGTTGCGTGACTTAGAAAAATTTGAACTATGGCCAAAATCAAAAGAAAATGATGGATTCTAATGATTGACAATGGTCATTGGGAAGGTACAAGATTTTTCCAAGAGTGGAGGGAAACCGAGCATGAGGACATGGATCAGGAAGCCATGCGAGATTCCTGACTTTACAAGCTTTGGAACAATGTGGTTTGTTGAAATTCTATTGCACTTTCGACATGAGGGCCAATATCCGTTTACTAGAGACTTTGATAAGTTACTAGGGCCATTACCTTGGTTTGTTTGATATTCAAGGAGAGATCTTGGATATTATAGTAGAGGGAATATACTTCATTATAGGGCTTTCCCGCAGAGGCATGCCCGTGAACCTTGAGGCTACTGGTAGGGGTGGTGACCCTATGCGTGTTCAGGACTATATTGACACTTACTGCACCCCAGGAACACAAAAGAAGGGGACCTGTGTCCCAATGTCTCACATAACTAGCTTTCCATTACAACTAATGGTAAGCACGGTGGTGAGGATTGCTGGTTAATATTCACTGCATTTGGCCACTTAGACTCAGATGCAGATTGCAATGGAGTGCATGAAGGGTATAGTATTTGACTGGTGCTCGGCTATTATCCCAATTATGAGGAAACAACTCTTTGACTACAAGAGAGGACGCAGGAAGAACTTCAGATATGCAAGCATTCTGGTGGTGTTCTTCTTTAAGAGGGTTCTAGCTATCATCCTAGCAGAGAAATACCACCACCTTCCCCTCGCCATATTAGACTCATTAGATGGGGAGATGTGTTTCTCCGCCAAGGTGGTGGAGGCTCAATCCAAAGTGTTTATGATGATGACTTCTATATGTGGTGGGAAAGGAAATTACCAGCATTTGATCAATTCCCATATGCCGTATTGGACTTCCGAGGAGATAATGACCTTATCCTCCCTCCCATGGAGGCATGGGGAGATATAGGTATTTTTATCTTCTTATGTTTTTTTATTTTTTTATGAATTTTAATCATAAAGTTATATACATATGTATAAGAGTTTTGATCCTTTTCAAATGTTTTTTAAATGCAGATGTTGGACCTGTACACCCCGATGGGCACCCTAGGACATTTCTACGGCCTACACACGGTGGAGACCAGAGTATACATCGAGTTCTCGAGGGGAAGCTGGCCAGGATAACCCAAGGGGTCCCTACCATGCGTATAGAGCAGATTCCCATTGTGACGCAGGAGTTTGTAGTAGGGATTTCGACTACCTAGATACACCTTCTGAGGAGGGTAGCCAGGGCTGTTATACATTACAGGGAGGCCGAAGAGGTAGCCGCAACCGAGGAGGTTGAGGAGCAGGCTTAGATATATAAGCATACACATGGATTACAATCCTATTTTTTTGTATATTTATACAGTTATGACAAGATATTTGAATCAGAAACTCGATCTATCTACGGAGATATGTGTGTCTCAAATGCGTCTGTTATATTTATTTTACAAAATGTGTGTTAAGTGCCAGTCTAATATGTAGTTCGCATAAGCATTAGTAATTTTATTTTCATTCCTTGAAATGTGATTAAATGAAATATCTTCAAAGTTTCTTTCAAGTAATCTTACGAGCAAAAAATGGCATAACAAAGTAGGGTTTCGCACCTGATAATCAACATTGAGTTGGGAAACCACTAGCCAAGAGTCAAGTATGACTTCTATATGGGAAATGCCATGTAGGATAGCATCCCATAAAAACTCAATAACTGCCTTGTACTCGGACACATTATTAGTAGCAGGACCTAAGCAAGCGCCACCAGAGGCAACTAGCTGTCCTGAGGGTGAGTATATAACCCATGTGGCTGAAGCGAAGTTACAAGTATGGCGGCTAGCAACTTCTGCAAAACCTACAAACCACTTAGCTGACATCTAAAACAACCAACAAACTATATAAGAAACACTAACCAGCTAACTATTGTACATAAAAATACATACAATAAAAATACAAGAACAAGCACCATGCCTAAGCGTAGTACTTCTTCAGGTAGAGCACATTTCTAGGCTCAGGAAACTTATTTCCATCAAAATCAGTTAATTCATACACTTCCTTTTTCAAGACCTTTGACACGATGCAGGGACCTAACCACATAGACTTGAATTTTCCTACCCCTAGGGGTTCTTTGTCTTGATCCTAGAGAAAAACAAACTCCCCTTCAGAGAAAAATCTTGGCTTAACTGCGTTGTCATGTTGGTTCTTTACCCTATTTTTATGAGCTTCGTTTGTTGTCAATGCATCTCAGTGTCGTTCATCTAGATTTTATAAGTGAAGCAAACATTCTTCTAGTTCCGTAGTGTTAGGACGTACATGAATAGCTATCTTAAGAGATGGAATCTTGCATTCAACTGGCATGATTGCTTCCACCCCGTGAACGATTTGGAAATGTGAAATACCTGTAGTAGTCTTGATATTAGTTTGGTACACCCAAAGTGCAAGATATAGCATGATGTGCCAATTTGACCGGCTTGCATTAATGGTATGCTTTAGAATGGTTTTCAAGGTTTTGTTTGCTGCCTCTACTTGTCCATTCGCTTGCGGGTAGAAGGAAGATGAGTGATATTGATTAAACCCTAGCATAGTAGTCATCTCTATCATCATACTATTCTGAAAGTGATTGCCAGTGCCAGTGACAATCTCCTTTGGTATACCGAAACGAGTAATGATTTGGTTAAACACGAAGTAAGCTGTCATTTCACCGTATGCTTTGAAGGTAGGCATTGCCTCTTCCCACTTGGTGAAGTAATCAACAGCGACAATGATATATTTATGCCCCCAGCAGATTCTGGATTGCACATCACATAATCCACCCCCCACTTAGTGATGGTCCCATCTCAATGACGAGAAACAATGGAGCAGGATGCGACCAAATTTTCCTAGTATAAAGCTGACACGGATTATAGTGCTTCACAGACTCCACACAATCTTTGAAGGTTGTGGGCCAGAAATAACCGGAATGTAAAATCTTATGGGTCATTTCTAACCCAAATAAATGATCCCCACATGCTCCGCTATGGGAATCATTCAAGACACACTCAGCCTCCTCGTGGGTGAGGCATCGACACAAAATAGAAATTACCCCTCTACGATATAAAGTATCACCGATGATCATGTAGTTTTTTGCATTCGCATATAATTTACGTCGCTCTTCCCTTGAGAAGGATGCAAGACACTTAAAAGTCTGGATATATATAAGGATATCTCTATACTAGGGATTAGAGGTGGAAATCAGAAAGATATACTCATCTGGGAATGAGTCATCCTCCACCACTACATTCTCTTCCGTAGGAAATTATGAGATAAGCTCTACAAAAACTAAGGACTTTTTGGATTTAGCAGATTGGAAATCCAAGTCAAACTCTTGGAGAATGACTATCCACTTGTTGAATTTGCCTGGGATTATTCATTAGGGCAAAACATACTAAAAAGGATTTACATCTTCCACCACTGTGGTTGTCCTCCGTAAAATATAGTGACACATCCTCTGAACAATGTAGACAGTTGTTAATTCCAATTTCTCGACGTGGGAGTATTTGAGTTTGGGACCAGCTAATGCACGACTGAGATAATAGACAACATGCTCTTTAAGCTTGTCATCCTCCTGAACCAATACTACCCCAATGGTCGACTCTGACGCAACCATATACAATATAAATACTTTAGATTAATCTGGTGGACGTAATAAAGGAGCCGACAACAAAGATTTTTCCGATGCCTCAAATGCAAGTTGTGCGGTTTCATCCCATAAAAGCGAAGTGTCCGGCTTAAGCAAGCTCATGAAACCCTTAGTTATCTTGGAATAATTATCTATAAAACACCGAAGAAAGTTAGATTTCCCTTGCTGGCTCTGAAGTTTTCTGATGGAACGAGGAGGATGCAGATTTACAATAGCCTCCACTTTGAAAGGATCCACCTGAATTCCTTTGTTTAACATGATGAACCCAAGTAGCCTCCTCAACTCAATGCAGAAAACACACTTGTGGGGATTCAAGCATATTTTATAATGTCTACATTGTTCAAAAATAAAGCGAAGGTGATCTGGATGGTCCCTCCTCTTGCGAGAATGGACAGTCAAATCATCCAAATAAGACTCGACAATATTCTTAATGTCGTGGAAGGAAAAGTTCATTTCCCGCTGAAAGGTAGCCCCATCATTTTTCAAACCAAAGGGATTTTTCTTGTACGCAAAGGTACCCCATGGACAAATAAAGTTGTTTTAAGCTGGTCTTTCGGCTTGATTTGGATTTGATTATATCCAAAAAAACCATCCATAAATTAAAATACTTCGCTACCCACACAAGCATCAATGATTTGATCTATAAAGAAAGTGGGATAGTTGTCCTTGGGACATGCTTTATTTAGGTCACGGAAATTAGTGCACACGTGTATTGTCCCTTGTTTCTTATCAACAGGAACAAGATTGTATACCTATTCTGTCAGAGCAATCGGGTAGATAAACCCTGCTTTCGGCTACTTTTCCACCTCGTCCTTAACGTCTGTCACTTTACACGGATTAAATGGTCGAAGCTTTTTTCAAACCGGTTTAGAGTCGGGGTAGGTCTGGATTTCGTGTTCTACAATAGATGGATCAATTCCCGGCATCTCCTCATATGACCAGGAAAACACGTCGTGAAATTCCTTAAATAAGGCAGTATATATGGCAATCTCCTCCGGAGAGTAGTTTGCACCAATATGCACATTTTCTACGACGTTGGGGTTTGTAGAAATGTTGATTGGAATGGTAATAGAAATATTTGTCATATTCCCCTCAACAAATATTCCATCCTTTGGTAAAGGATTAATCGGTAAATCAACATATTCCGCCAGTCTCACATGGAACTCTTGGTTTTCAATTCTACTCAATTCTGGAAGAAAGTAGGACCTATGGTGCATATCTTCACAAATCTTATCTCGCCCACTCATAGCTTTCAAAATGGCTTCATCCGAAGGAAAAACCATGCCTAAGCAGTCGTCTGAATATAAAGAGTTATCTGCCTAGGAGGGAAGATAAGCTTCTTTCGACTCTTCTGAGACTGTAGAAGGAGTCGCGACAGGATCAACAGTGGTATTGACAATAGCTTGGTAAGCCACTTCCACTGCAGATAAGGGCACTTGAGGTTCATGACGAGAAGGAAGGACCCAAGGATCAGTTCTATCGACAACTGTCGCGATAGACTTCCCTACACTCGTAGAACCTAGATAGTTTATTGGGGTTGGGATATCAAATGTTCCCATCAAATATGAATACATTCCGACCCCCAAGCTCTCATTAGTCGGTTTAGTCTAATCGATCAAAGGTACAGTGGACTCATTAGTCTCCAAACAACCCTTCCAAGTGAAACTGAGTTGGTCAACAGTAACCAACTTCCCTTTGTGTGGAAACACTACCACTCGAAGAATGGCCGAGGCAATCTCACTCATGGCATAAGTCCATCTTCTCCCTAAGAGAAAGTTATAATCCAAAGGAGCATCAATCACTTCTACTTCAACAACCACTACTTTCCCTGCCAACTTAAACTCAAAAGCTGGTAGGATACCATGTGGATGGAAAGACCATCCGTAGAAAGAAGTAGGTAAAGTGTTTGATGGAACTAGCTCCGGCGAACTTAAAGCCTTTCAGCAAGACATTGACATTACACATGTGGAAGCTCCTTCGTCAACAATTATATGTCCAATGGTTTTTCTGCCATGGACAACATCAATTGACAAAGCCACATGATACGGCAAGAAAATATTAAAATATGACAGATTAAATTTCGCAAGCAAGCTTGATGAATCCATGCTGCCAAGAGGGCATCCCGCTGAGCAGGACAACTCTGTAACACTTCCAATTCTGACATTGCACATGGAGTTTGAGCCAAATATTCAACTACTGAGTAGTTGGAAGCAACCCTAGAGTTAGGATTGTGAAATGATTTTTTAAAGACACCTTTCGGTATCTTAGGCATCAAGTCAGTAGGTTTCTCAATAGTGAGAGGGTTAGAAGTTTCACCAATAGACTTACCCTTCTCAGAAGCCTCTGATTATTAATTCTTGTTTCTTGTATAGAGTAAGGTGTTAGATTGTACAATGTTGATATAATTTTGATCAGGAGGATCACTAGAAGTACCCCGACTACATTCTAAATAGAAGTTGCATTTTGTCCTTGGGGAAATGGATCCTTCATGACAACCGGTTGTTGATTTTTAAGCAAATTTTGAGCTTGATCCATAAGAGGGAATTGATTAGTTAGTTGGTCTCCCTGGCACAACTTACAAGGAAACTTAACCTTCTTCTTATATTTCTTACCCCCATCAACATTATTCGTGGGTGTCTGCTTGTTTTGATTACCCTCACCCTTCTTCCCTTTCTTATTTTTCCCACCGAGGTTTTGATTTACCTTCTAAGAAGACTGTGCAAAAACCAAGCAAAAACAGTTGTAGTTTGAGATGAGGGGGTGGCAGCCTTTGCTCCCTCCGCTTGCAGATTGCTTCACTGACAACTCATGGAGTTGCTTATCTAGTGACTCTACAGTGGGATAACTTACTGAACCAACCAAACCATTGGCATGGGGTCTAGGCTTGGGTTTCTCTACATTATTGGTAGACCTCGGCACCTCATGTATGATTTCATACAAGATCCCAGACTAAGCATAAATAAAATCTAACCGTTGGGCCTTGAGGATAGCCTCTTCTTATGTGGTCATCCCCGAAGTGGATACGTCCTTAGATATATAAGGTAGTAAATATTTTAAGAACCACTCTAATAAGAACTTGGGAGGTATAGTGGGTTTTATAAGCCTCTTTTGTCTTCGCCACTCTTTGCTGTGATCCGAGATATGTGTTGATTTGTTTTGCTGAAAATTCGACAACAAATCTGTTCCGGCATCATACCGGAAAGGAAGATGGAAGTGATTGAGGAACACAATTGCTAAATCCAGAAAAGTATCACATGGAGCAGAGGGAAGTTCAAGGTACCATTTTGCTACAACATGAGTCAAATTCCTCTGGAAAAGCCTCAACCAAATGGAGTCATAGTTCAATGAGCTTGAAGAGCACCATAGGTGAAAAGTGGTTATATGGGCACTTGGATATTTTCCATATTTTCCTTCAAACTTAGGAATGTATGAAGGTAATTTAATAGGAATAGGTGGCCATGTTGCACTATGCTGCACAGGATCATTCATCATCTTTGCCAAGTCTGACAAGTTTAAAGTTGCAAGGAAAGGAAGCAAGGAGTCTAGGATGTAGAAGAAATTTCCCCCTTGTTCCCAAACAAAAAAGGTGGGGTTTCCCCCAGCCGCTAGTTGTGAATTAGTCGGACTACTCTGAAAAGGATTCCACTCGAAATCCAGTGGATTACTTGTGTGCGGTGCACTATAAGTGGTTTGAGCCGCTCCAGATAAAACTAGAGTTTGAAAGACAGGAGCAGGTATCCCTCCACTAAAAAGTGAAAAGGGAGAGCTCATGAAAGGAACCGAAACCAGTGTCTAAAAACCAAAAGCATTTGTGTTTCCATACTGCATGCCCACATATGCAGGGGTGGGACCTACATAAGGAGTAGATGGGGGAATATTCCCCCCATTCCATGGGAAACCCTAGACAAATGAGGAGGATCCACTTGGACCACTCTATCGAGTTTGCATAAAGGAAGAGGAAGGAAAAGGTGCACTGGGAATACCAGTGACGACCCCACTAAACGCATCTACTACATTAGAGGGAGCCGAGGGTTGGACCACTCGACTACTTGGTGACAAGGGTGTAGTAGATGTACCTGGTCTTGGAGCACCAACCAGGGGAGGTGGGACTCCACCAACCAAAATGGCTAAAGTTGGGGTAGAAGTACCCTCTCCGGAGCTAGACATAACTCTACTCATAGGAACACCAATAATAGGTGAATTAAAGGGAAGAACCTGGACACTCACAAGATCGTTTAATTCAATTAGAGGTGGGTTAAAATTCCTTTCAAACTCATCATCCTGCAAGTCTTTAATCACTACTGTAGTTGTTTCTTCCTAGTTAATCCTAAGTTTTGGTTCACCTAGAACTTCACTAACTCCTATCGGTTCAAAAGAACCGTCAGTATCTAGTCTTCGACTTTAAGGGGGTGGTGGAGGCTCCACTGTAACAGATGGAGGAAGGTTTTGCAAACTTCTGACCTACGGAGAGGTTGGTCCTCCACAACTATAAATTAGACTCACACACACCTAAAGGCCAACTAAACACGGACAAACCAAACAACACTCATTGAAAATGTCCTAAAGTCACACAGACACAGCGGATATAAGGTACACCTTCCAAAGGAAATCCTGGGATGATTAGGGCCCAGGTCCAGCCAGTGAAGACTAATGGATGGTTACTTGGAGCCCTGTGAATATTTTCTTAGGCATAAGTACTGGAATCACCCAACCGCCCTCCCAAACTGTATACTAGGCAAGGATAATTTTAGGGGCGAATTTTAGCCCAGTGGGCTATTTTTCCATGTTTTTCTCCCAAAAAAGATTCGTCAACCAGCAATGCCCCAGGTTGTGGTATCTTGATCCACCAGCCCAACCAGCAATGCCCCAGGTTGTTTTAACCCCGGTGCGACCTATTGCGGTTGAGTCTCACCCTCCACCAGGTCCGCACAAGCCAACCACTGCACCTGCACCAGCACAAACCCAACCAAAAAGAGCCAGGGGAAAGAACACCAAAGCCATCCCAGAACCACGGCAATTCCCACCTTGTGTCGTCTGCGAATAGCAGGGCCATCCAACTCAGAATTTGCCTGAATCCCAGTGATCCGTGCGCATCTGGATGACATGGATATGAATGAAAACATCCCCGTGGTTGAACTCCCAACCACGCCAATAGTCAGGAACAGGGCATTGAGGACAAACCATGCTTGCTCCCTTTGCGTCTTATATGGATATTACTCCCACCATTTCCAAGACCTGCCCTAATTTCAAATGGCTCTCGTTGACCTCTGTCACCATTCCCTTGAGTCTGAGATCACCTTGATCGAAGAAGTTCACCCACCACCTCCTTTGTCAGACACCATGTCCATTTACATGATGTCTAGTTCCATCGACCCACTCATCTCCTCCTCCACCAATGGTCCATCAGACCTGTCTCTTCGTTGCTTCAGATACGATGAGGAGATACTTGAAGCTCTGACCGCCCCAGAATACCCATGGGATGGCATGCACCATCGCTTGTTCTTCCTCCTAGAAGAACTTGTGTCGCAGTCTGACCAGTTTTCCGTGGAGACCAAAGATTTCATCCATGGGAAGGTTGACTGGTTCAAGAACCCAATCCTAGCACCTGACACCTTCGAAGAAGGGAATATGGCGAACATTTCGCCAACCATTAAAATCAACATCTCAACCAACTCTGAGATCGTTGAAGAAATCATGCTAGGGGCATCTTGCTCCCTGGAAGAGGTCAATGCCTACACAGCTCTCTTCCAAGAATTCCGTGACATCTTTACTTGGTCGTACATTGAAATGCACAGCTTAGATCCATCCATCATGGAACACCACATCGACACATGTCCTGATGTGGCACCCATACGCCAAAAGCAACGACCCATCCATCCATCCAAAGTGGCCATGGTGATAGCCGAGATAGAGGAGCTGCGCACAGGTGGCTTCATTTATCCCATTGCATACACCACTTGGGTTTCTAATCCTGTTCCCGTGAATAAAAAATAGGGTACCATTCGCATTTGCATGGAATTCTATGACCTCAATGGGGCATGTCTCAAAGACAACTTCCCCACACCTTTCATCGACCAGATCATCAATGCGTGCGTCGGACATGAAGCCTTTTCTTTCATGGATGGTTTTTTCGGATACAACCAATTCCAAATCCGGAAAGAAGACTGTTACAAAACGACATTTACAACCCCATGGGGCACATTCGCGTATCGAGTCATGCCCTTTGGCCTAAAAAATGCTAGAGCCACCTTCCAGTGCACCATGACATATTGTTTCCATGACCTAGTCCATATCATCCTAGTCTACCTGGACGATCTTACCGCTCGATCACCAAAACAAACACAGCATATAGATGACTTGCGGCAAGTACAACATCTGCCTGAACCCGGCAAGTATTTTTACGTTGCTACAAGTACAACATCTGCTTGAACCCCCTCAAGTGTATTTTTTGTGTCCCAGCAGGCCGTCTACTTGGGTTCATTGTATCCCACAAAGGGATAACGGTAGATCCCCTCAAAGTTCAGGCCATCCTTGCTCTTCCTTCCCAAGAACTTGGCACCAACTCCAAAGCCTACAAGGAAAGGCCAACTTCCTTCGCCGCTTTGTGCCAGAGTATGCAACAAAAGCTTATGGATTCATTCGCCTGCTCCGCACAAAAATCCCCTTTGTTTGGGATCAGCAAGCACAAGAATCATTCGATGCACTCAAGCAAGCCCTGGCTTCTGCACCATTACTCTCAGCACCAGATTTCACTCGAGACTTCATCCTCTATGTGTCGGCCTCAGAAAATGCCATCCTTAGAGTCTTGGTCCAAGAAGACGACGCTCACCATGAGCACGTAATTCACTACATCAGTCAGAAGCTAACAGGACCCCCACTATGATATTCACCTGAGGAGAAATTCGCCCTCGCCGTCGTCTTCTCGGCTCAAAAATTGCGACACTACATCATTGCAAACCATACCCGTGTAGTGGCTGAGTCAAACCCAATGCGGTACCTCTTAAGCCGTCGCCTTCTACAAGGTCGAGCAGCTAAGTGGGTAGTCGTCCTCGAAGAGTTCGACCTAGAGTTCGTGTCTCCAAAAAGCACAAAGGAACTCGCACTGGCCACGCTCATGACCAACCTGCCCCCATTAACCGCATCATCACCCACCAAAGATGATCTCCCTGATGATTTGCTATTCATCATATCCACAGACGACCCATGGCATGGGGACATCCTTCTCCATTTACGAACACAGAAGTTCGCAGCGTACTTCAACCGTGAGGATAGGCGACACATCCGATATCAAGCCATTCACCACTTGCTG
Source organism: Pseudotsuga menziesii (assembly GCA_001517045.1). Taxonomy (NCBI): domain Eukaryota; kingdom Viridiplantae; phylum Streptophyta; class Pinopsida; order Pinales; family Pinaceae; genus Pseudotsuga; species Pseudotsuga menziesii. The sequence goes on from LPNX010026897.1 coordinate 29,902, forward strand.
ATTGGAGATGTTCTGTATCGTCGAGGCATTGACACCATCCTACATCGTTGCCTCACCCGTGACAATGCTGAGACCATCCTCAACGACAGTCATAGTGGAGCCTGTGGTGGTCACCTTTCAGGCCTAGCATCCGTCCAAAAGATTCTACGCGCCGGCTATTTCTGGCCCTCCATCTTTGCTGATTGCATAGAGGCAGTCAAACATTGCCATAGCTGTCAGCTTTTTGCCCCAAAGGCAAGAACACCCCCCACACCATTACACCCCGTAGTCATAGTCGGGCCCTTCTACAAATGGGAAATCGGCTTCATGACCATCAACCCTGTTTCGGCTAATGGCCACAAATACATCATCATGGCAGTCGATTACTTCACCAAGTGGGTTGAGGCCATGCCCACATTCGATTGCAAAGTGGAAACCGCAGCGCGTTTCTTCTTTAACCATGTTATTACACGATTTGGTGTCCCTAAACAACTAGTTTCAAACCATGGGGTACACTTCCAAGACGCTGTATGGGCCGAATTATCAACCATGTTGAAATTCGAACACTAGTACTCATCATCCTACTACCCCCAAGGTAATGGCCAAGTGGAAGCAGTCAATAAGATCATCAAAACAATGCTCCAAAGGATGGTAGGAAATCATAAAACCAACTGGCATCACATGCTATTCTCCGCCCTATGGGCTTATCGCACATCCACAAAAACCGCAACCAGTTTTACTCCTTTCCGCCTAATACATGGCGTTGAATCAATACTCCCTATAGAGTGCCAAATCCCATCCCTCCGCCTGGCAGTAGAACTCCTCTCGGATACTTCACCTTTAGAAGAATGGCTCCTCCAACTCGAGCAAACCATAGAAGACCGTCGAGCTACCCTCCAAGCCATTGAAGAAGCAAAAACACGATCTAAGATCCACTATGACTCCCACATCCACCCTCGCACCTTCAGCGAAGGTGATATGGTTCTAGTCTACAACCAACCCAATGATAAATTGGGCAAAGGCAAGTTTGAAACAATGTGGTATGGCCCATACGTCATCCACCGTTGCCTCGGAAAAGGGGCATACACCCTCATTGACTCTGATGGACAACTCTTGGAGAACCCCTGCAATGGGCTCTACCTCAAGAAATTTTACACTTAACATCACCAATGAGTTGCTTCATTTTATTTTCTTATTTTCCAACATTTTTCAGTACAAATCAGGGGCAGCACCATCAGTTGCTAATCCAAAGTCACCCAGAACTGGTTTGAGACACCTCTCACACCTTCGGGCTCAAATTTCCATTTCTGAGACCATCGTATCATGTTTAATAAACCAATTTCGGGACCATTTCCCACAAGTCACCTTGATTTACGAGCCATGACATGACGATGCAAGTGTCCACAGACCTGTACATGCATCACACTTCCTGACCGCAACTCACGAAAGTTTTTGGGCCACCGCCCATTAAGGAATGTAATTTTGGCTTTTATTTTGTATTTTTAACACATAGATTGTCTTTTCTTTTTACCGCACCTTACGCAGACCTCTGGAGCACTGTCCACAAAACGATTTCTTTTCTTGCACGTATTTGGCATATAAGTGCCCCCGGACTTGCACTCACATTGCATGTAGTCAAGTTCGTCCACCGCAACACACACACACACTCTCCTGACCTCTGTCCGAGAGCCACCTCGATTTGCGTGCCTCTGCCACACCAACTTGCGAGCCTCTGCCACACCAACTTGCGAGCCTCTGCCACGATCTATCCCACACATGTATTGGTATGTTTGAGAGCCTTCTGCTCCTTCCATACTACGTGGATGACCTTTGGACCTCTGTCCACCATCCCGACATGAGGCATCGCTCATGCCACCGTAATCAGTTGACCACACTGGAGTTGCGTTTAAGCTCTTTTCTGACTCCTTAAAACAATGAAAATATAGCCGAGCACAGCTGCTTCCTTTCCTGCTCGCTAAAGTATAGGAAAGGGCGTCTACATCGTTGCATTTACCTCCTTTTGCAGACCATGTAGACCATCAATTGAAAAGGGCCTCCTTGGCACACTCAAGCCAAGACCTTTCCCCTCTGCATACTTTTATGCTTTCTCGGGCCGAGGGGCCGCACTTTACGAAAAATCTCACCACTGGTTGTCGTTAAGCTCTTTTCCAGCCGTCTCATCAAGAAAATATTGCCGAGCAAACTTGGTTTCATTCATGCTCGTAAATGTATTTGAATGACCATCCAGTCAATATAGGTTTAATCTTTTCCGGCCTGATTGGACTACCAACGGTAAATAAGTCTCTCATCCCTCACAGGATGGGCGAGCTCTCCTATGTATACTTTTATCCTTTTTCAAGCACAAGAGACTACCAACGAAAAATAGCCCCCACTGGAGTCTTCTTCATGCTTTCAGACTCTCTAAAATTGAAAGCACCATCGAGCATTTACCTTCTCGGGCTCGCTAAAAATCCACGAAATCGTACCATAACGGTGTCCCTAGACACCTCCCCACAGCAAACAGTTTGGCAGCGTTCCCAAATTGGGTCACCTTTGTTTAGAGTACTCTGTAATGTGTCTTCCTTGGACCCCATCAATATCAAAAGTGTCCACCTCCTCCAAGTATTTCCCATCTGCAGTGACATTCCCGGTATTACAGCTATGATCCCATTCCCATGAGTCAGTTTCATTTGCTGCCTGGTTTGCCTTGCCGTCATACTTTGAACAAAGGAAGTTTGATTCTCCCACACTCCCCCTACCCCTGTTCAGTTCTTTCCCTCCCCCCCCCATTCAGTGAGTCAGTCCGTAGATTGCTTCACACCTTTCGGTTATCTCCCTCGCGCTCCTGGTCAAGGAAACACCATTGCCTTGACTATGGGTAGGTCTCCCTCTGTCGACGTCAACACACATATTCCAGAGGATAGACCCAGAGGTCCATGTACCTTGGTTTCATTAACCTCATTGATGAGTTCCTTGGACCACTTGAGAGGAGTCCTTAATGCCTCTCGGGATGGTTGTTTCTCACATGCTCGACTTCAACTCCATCATCGCACCGTTGAGATTTGTACAGGGTTTGTTCCGCACAGTATTTGGTTGAAGACCCCGGATGTCACCTGAATCTAGCACATTGGTGAGTCTACTCGAGGGACCTAAACAGGTTATGTCCCTTGTGATTTCTGGGTTGCATTAGAGACAGTGTTCAGAAGCCCCAGCAGTGCTTCGATATACCTTTATGATTGATGCAAGCATACTTGTACCACAGAGACTCTGACTCTCAATCAGCAAGTCCATACACCTATGTACCGTTCCAAATCCAGCAGACAGTCAGTCATGGAGATATAACATTCCATGAGAATGCCATGGGTCCAATATACTAGATCAGTATTGTATTCAGCCTCACATGGAGGCAACCATTATTGTAACATCAGTTGTATATGATCAGCTCTTGTATTTTAGAGCATAGATCAAATTATTCTTTCGACATTGTCACGAGCATGGGGATGTCTGCCTCATCCATATACATGTCACACATTTATTGTATCTCACCCATTGATGGGAACCATATTAATACAAAAACCAAAAGCCACCATGCCCCAGCCCCGGAAGCACCACCTCTACATAGCAAAATCCCATGATGTCCGTCGGCCATACGTTGAGCTCCTGCCCTCACACATCAGGGGGCAATCTGTTAACCCAAAAATCCCCCACATAGCTCTCTATGGCCTACACCACCAAAGGACACCATCCCATGACCCTCATATCACTCCATTTGACCCTCCATTAAACCCCCACACCCTCAAAATAGCCTAAGGATGAAGAAAAGGGGCTAAAATCCCAAAAGAGAGCCCAAAATAGCCTCCTAGGAGCTAAAGCCCTCAAAAAGGGGCTAAAACCCTAAAAGGAGCTAAAGTTAGGGCGGAAGGGGCTAAAGGCCCAGAAAAGGGGCTAAAGCCCTGACCAAGGGCTTAAAACCCTAAAACCCCTTGGAAAAGCTATAAAATGAGGGTGGGGGGTCACTCTCAAAACACTTCTCCCTTGCATATTATTATGCTGCTCGTGGATGCCTTGAGACACATTTGCCTCTCAAGCCACCCACACTCCCTCTCCTCCATTTCCATTGAGCCAAAGCTCCCCAACCAAGAGAGGTGCTTCCACAAGCTTGGGTATGGTGGCCCATTTCCCCCCAAGAGAAGGTATACCCATGTTTATTGTTGTTTCTTAGTTGTTTAGTTTGCTTTGATTTCTAACCCTTATTTCATTTGCAGGTTTTGTTGTTAACATTGTTTTGCAGGTTATTGTAGCTTAGGATTTGTTTGCAAGTTTTGGAGGCAGAACCCTACCCATTGTGTGCAGAGGGGTTCAACCTTGCTCCATTTTTCTTCTTTCTATCATTAGTTTTAGTTTACTATTCTGTTCTTTACATTTACGTTTTATTCTCTGCATTTACCCACTAACAGGAACCTACCCTTCTATCCTATAGACAGAAGGGAGCCATTCCTGGCCTTGTAGTAGGGAGAAATCCTTACTACACCCCTCTTCTGAAGTTCTCCAAACAAATTCATTTTCAGACTTTGCTTTAACAGTTGATCTGAAATGATATTATGCTCCCTATGAATATGATCAAATAATGTCCATGAAAAGTAACCACCAATCTCTTTAAGTTGCATTTTCAATTGTATAAAGTTAATATTAGGCATACCAGATTTCCCTTTCATTTAGTTTATGACAAAATTGGAATCACCAAAAACATGAAACTCCCTGATATCCAATTCAACAATAGTATGAAAAAATATTATGAGTATGACAATTAATGCAAGTTATTGGATCCTAAACCCAAAGATCCTTGACTAGAAACATATGAATCCTAGTACATGAGAATGATAAAACCAACATAGTCATTGACATCCCTGACAAGCACAGTTAAAGAAAGACCAAGGTTTGTCCTTGTTAAAATGATGTGGCACCACACGACACTCCTGAACTATGATTTTTTTTTTTAATAATACTGGAACATAGCCATGACCTAAGAAGAAACGTAGGAAATGGGAGTTAGCTTCTCCTCAAAGAGTGCATGGTCATGAGCCACACAAATTTCCCAATTAATCATGCAAGGTAGCTTTTAAAATGGTTTAAATTCCTTATTTTTGAAATAATGAACCAAATAGTCCTCAATAGTTTTTTGATCCCACAATTGCAAAACCTTTACCTAGGATTTGATCTTGTTCCATAGATGTTTCGAATAGTGGAAACTGAAAAAATAAATGATCATTCATGTCTTCAGCCTCTCAACACATAAGACAAGTGCTATGACCATTCTTGTTCCTCTTTTCTAGTTGATCCCAAGTGAGAACACTATTTTCCATAATCAGCCATAATATCAAAACATTTTTTGGAGTAGTTGTTTCCCGCCAAATTTCTTCTCACCACCAAACTTTCTCTCTATCCTCTTTTGAAAGCATTTCTAAATAACCCATAAGAGTCGAATATAAACCACCCATTAGATTGAATGTCCAAACCAATTCATCCTCATTATAGTTAAGTCTAACATGAGACAAATTCAATCCATTCACATACTAATCCCGAATGTGATCCCGTGCCTTTGATGCACCCAAATAATTAGCTTGTAACCAACTGGGTGACAAAAATTTTGTGGAGTATGAATTTAGCTAGGGCACATCTTCCATGATTCTGAAGTGTAATAACCAGTTCCCTTGGGAAGCTCATATCCATTTTACATCCCATAAGGGGATCTGTCCTAACTCTCACCTCAAATATCAAGCCTACCCTTCATGCCATATGACGACCTGCCACATAAAAATAACTTTTCAAATCTTTCAATTGATGTGAAACGTAAAAAATAGGTTTGGAACAAGATCAAATCCAATCCACAATATAACCAAGAGCAATATATTTATCCTTTAAAATTATTTTTCCATAGGCTAGGTTTCGTGAGAAATTTCCAAAGAGATCTAATAACCAAAACTTGATTGAAGATGAAAATATTTTTGAGACATCAACCTATGATTGGACTTCAGTTTGGCTATCACTTTCCCACTTGCAAGATGATTTACAAGATACTCACCTAATCCCTTCCAGAGATAATTTAAGTATAGTTGTCTAATCTTCTCCAGAATAGCCTTCAAAATATGAGCCCTTAGATTCTAGTAGAATTACGCTACTTCCAAAACTGATTTAATTAACACTAGCTTCCCACCTTGACAGATCTACTGATTGCACCAACACCCAATCTGCTTCTCAATTTTGGAAACCATCCAATCCTAATCCATCTGTCCATGGCTATTTGGTTTCAAGTTATAGTCCAAGTAATTAACACAATTTTCCAAATGAAACAACTCAAACGAGAAAAAAAAGAGACCAAAAAATTATCTGCTCCACAACCACACTTAAACAATACAATTTGGAATTGTTGATATTTAATGTCATACCAGTAGTAGATAAAAACAAGTCCAGATATCCTTCAAAATATTCACACTCCCCTACTAACTTCAAATAGAATGTGATAATATCATCGACAAATAGTAAATGTGTCAATATTTCCCTATTTGCAAAAGATAATCCCTAAATTTTATGACTCCTTCCATCATGAATGATTCTACTAAGACCTTCATAATTAAGTAAGAAATGATATGGAGACAAGGGACATCCATTTCTTATACCACGGGATGGATTAAATGTTTTTGAGTCAGAGCCATTAATTAATACATCAAATGAAGAAGAAGTAACACATCACATAATTCACCTAACTAATTCATAACTAAACACAATATGTAATAAAAGTAACCTGAGGAATGTCCAAGAAACTCGATCATATTCCTTGTAGAGGTCAATCTTAATAAGTGTATCATCTTTTTATTCAAGCTTGATTAAACTCATACCTCATTGAACCACTCCAATCGCTTTAAGAATCAATATTTCTTGAAGAAAGCCAAATTGTTCTATAGAAATAATATTCGATGGTAGAGGATTACCTAGACAATGATCTTCAAGGCTATTTTATACACATTATCAAATAGAGAAATGTGATGAAAGTCTAAAAAGGAACTCAGAGCATCTAACTTAGGAATGAGAGCTAAAAATGTTGCATTTAAATCATCAACATCCTCCCTATAAAGCAAATGTCCTCAACCACCTTCAATAAGTCCTCCTTTATAACACTAAATATTTTTTTTAAAATTATATTTTCTGGCCATTTGGACCGGGGATTTTATCCCTCTAGAATAGACTGATAACTCCTAATAGTTCTTCTTACGATATTGGGAAAAAGATTTTATGACTTTCTTCCTGCTCAGCCAAGCAAGGAAATTTGCTCAACAGAATCAACATATCCCTCAAATTGGTATTCTCATCTTCATGGAAGAGGGACTTGAAGCACCTAACACCCAACACCGCCAAATTATGAAGTCCCTAACTGTATTATCCTACTCATCCTTCCACTCCCATATTGAATTATGAATTTTTCATTTCTTCTCAAAATTATCAAACAATATCGTATTTTGATCCTTTTCCTGCAACCATAGAGCATGATTTTTCATCCACCATTCAACTTTACAATACAACAACAATTTATCCTTAAAGATTTATAATTCCCTTCCCTAATCCTAGGCCCTCCAAGAGAACAATCCACCTTATTGAGTGGAATAATTTTGTTTATGTTGTTCTTCAACTGCTGCAAGGATTTCTTCCCTTTTTTTTATGATGAACCCTTCCCCAAGCAACCACCTTAGATTTAACATTGCATAAGGAAAAACAATTGTTTAGCTAAAGCACCTGATGCATATTTTGAAACATGAATCCATGAGTTATGAGTTTTTACCTATGGATTTTACTTATTATGGAGAGAAGTTATGGGTTTTTTATGGGGAAAAAAAATTATCAATGTTAAAATGTTATAAAAAATTAATCAAAATTTATTACTAATAATAAAATACTTGGCTTTTGAAAAAAAAATTACACAATTTATGTATCACCTATTAAACTAGATATTATAGACTTAACCTATTTTCAAACAATTAAAAAAAACATGAAAACACATTTAACCATTTATTCTTTATTATTTAAAAAATACTTCTTCGCTCTTATTTTCATGTTAAGTAGCCCACAATCAAGCTTTTTAAGTAATGAATCAAAATTCATTTTTAATTGACAAAATAATTGATCTTAATAAAGATAGTCACAAAGATCAAACATCTTTCTCTACATTTTTTTTCTAGGATAAAAATAGTTGTTCCTTGATATTCATTAGAATCAAAGGTAACTGTTACAGCACAAGGTGGACCTTCTCAATAATAAACATGTCCAACTGATAATAAGAAAATCTCAGTCTCTCAACGAAATTCTACCCCCCAACATCAGTGTTGAATCAAGACTCAAATAGAAGGATACAATGAGGAATCAACAACCCAAGGTTAATCTACAATCATCAGGACAACATAGGATATCAACCCAGCTCCATCGCGATTTCCATAATGACTACATGAGTATACATGTGAACCTAGACATGGCTTATCCAAGGAGACACTCATGGGAATGCCAAAACTGAAACAAGAGGAGAACATAGTCTACCTCATGTAATAAACTAATCACGCCATACTCATGGAAAAAGACATCAAAGATTTGATAAAAAGAGTAGGCCAGCACAAAGCTAGTAAAGCTGAAGTGTTTCATTCCCAACACATTCAATTTCAATGAATTTGGTGTAATTTAGGAGGCTGGAGGCCAATTAAAGTTCCTCCTTGGATAAGCCATACGCCTTCACATTGAATTCTCTGTATACATGAAGGAAATCTAGATGGAGAAAGGATGATTCCAGATTCTTGATATTTTGGCACCATCCTTCTAGATTGAGAGCCGAGAGGGCATCCGTCCCTTTAACCCAATTATTAATGGATGTAGAGTCATTGCGGACATGAAGAGAAGGTAAGCCAAAATCCTTTGAAATCACTAGCAGATCCCATAGTGCCAGAAGTTCAGATATGGTATTAGTGCTCTGTCCACAAACCATCTTTATGCTAAAGTAATGGTCCTGAATGATAACTAAGTGCACTCCAACACCCCCAATCAAGTTTGCGGAGGTCCCATTAAAAAAATCGGATGGATACTCAATAACAGGTGTCAGGCCAATACTTCTCCTTTTGGAATTATTATGAGTAATCACTGGGAATGTCTGGAGCTGATCCATAATACTATGAAAAATGAAGTTTGCATCCAGCTTGAAATCCTCAAATATGATTCTATTCCTGGTGAGCCACAAATTCCAGGACACAAAGAGTGATAGGTGTAGAAAATGATTTTCACATTTAAACCACTTTTCCAGATTTTCCAAGAAGGAGGGTTCATTCCAATCTATTGACAGATGAAGCATCATGCAGATACAGTTGATTATATTATGGGTAAACAAACAATCCGTGAAGAGATGATTGACCGATTCTTCACCACATTTACATAAGCTGCATCTGTTGGGGCCTTCCCATCCCTTTTTAATTAAATTATCCCAGGTGTTAATATGGTTTACCAGGCACAACCAGTTGAAACAAATCACTTTAAGAGGGATATTATAGTTCCATATGAGCTTGAGATTACTGACAGGTCAAGCAGAGAGTAAAATCGAGGAAATGAGTTCATAAGCTAACTTTGCATTGACCATTCCTGTGGCTTTGTTGAACATCCAGAGAAGAGAGTCCTTTTTCTCAATGAGCCTGATACAACCATGTGATAAGCCTTTGACATAGTTGGTCCAAATTAGATCCTTCCAACAACCACCCAAATCTAGATCTTCAACAATAAGACAATATGATAGAGAGGAAGAACCAGCCCCCAAGTTACGAGTATGATAGAGTGATGTTATACCATAATCTTCCAGGTAACTTCTAAGATCATCCGAAGAACAAAAGCAGAGTTAATCTATTCATAGGATCCACACCAATTCTTCTTATTTTGCCATACCCAAACTTCCAACCCTAATACTTGGTGATCTAAGTAAGAGATCTAATGAATCCATTCCAAATATAGGAAGATCCTTGGACTGTGAAATTATGAAGATGTAACCAGTCATCCATCGACCAGTTTTTTAAATATTTATGCTTAATAATGTGAGATTGAATTCCCTCACCATTAAGTACCATCCAACAGCTTTTCAATCTGAGTGATAAGCTGCACCAGTCCAGGTTCTTGATATTCCATCCACCAAACTCATAAGGTCTAGAGATAGTATGCCAGTCGACTAAGTGCATTTTGTGATTCCCACCCACATTTCCCCAAAGAAAATTGAAAATACAGAATCTGATACAATGCAAGATAGATTTGGGAATCCAAGCTAAGGTAAGCCAATACATTGCCAATTCCATAACTACTTATTTGACCAAAATCATCCTGCCTCCAAGAGATATTAGTCTGTAAGTCCAATTGCTAATCCTCTTTTCAAAACTTTTAATAATCAAACGCCAATCAGTGGAGCAGTATCCCAAAGGTTTGAGGTAGTAACCAAGGTACTTGAAACCAACTCATATGGGATCCATTTTATAAGGCAGCAAGGAGAAGATCCTGGCTCTAGTAACCTCATCCACCTCATTATACATAAAGGAAGACTTCTCAACACTAATATTCATATGAGTTACAGAGCAAAAGAGGTATAAGATATCTTTATAACCATGTCATTATTCCAGGGTCCCCAGCCCAAACAGTATGACATCATCCACAAACAAAAGGTGAGTTAAATGCATGCTAGATGAGACCTTGATCCCTGCAATATTCCCCCTTCCATATGCATTAGAAATTAGTAAACTCAAGCTTTCAATTTTCAGGATGAAGAGAAGCGGGGAACGGGGGCAACCTTGTCTGATACCCTTCGAGACATGATTTTTTTTTGAAGGGGTCCCATTGATCAAGACAACAAAATTTGAGGAGCAGACACACCCCATACTCCAATTAACACCATCTATAGGCACACCAATCTGAAGGAGGACTAGTCTAAGAAAAGTCCAATCTACTCGGTCAAATGCTTTCACTAAATCCAACTTGAGTACAATAGCCTTCTGCTTTTTCAACTTGATGGAGTGCAATAATTCCTAGGTAATGCCAACTGGCTCAATAATATGTCTGCTATGGAGAAATCCAAACTGGTGAGCTGATATGGCCTTGTCTAAGAATGGCTTCAATCTTATGGCAACAATCTTGGATATGGTCTTATATACCAAGTTGCACAGTGAAATAGGCATGAATTCTGCGAAAGTATGGGGCTTATCACATTTAGGTACGAGGGTAATGAAAGTGGCATTTAAGGCACCAGAGACCTTGCCTTCCAGTCGAGACTGTTCCACTTCCCTAAGGATGTCAAATCCCACCAGCTCAAATAAGTTGAGAAATAACTCTACTGGCCAACCATCGGGGCTAGGACTCTTGTCCTTTTTGAATCCCTTAAGAACACTTTCAATTTATGAGAGAGTAATATCATAAAAAAAAATCTCTTTCTTCCTCTTGAACAAAGGTAGGGAAGATCCTGATGACTTTTAGCTGATCCTCAATGTTAGAACATCCATCATATTTAAACAAATCAGCAAAGTGATGAGCACCCATCAACTTGAGTTGGGCCTCCTCCTTAATCATTTCACTAGCCTGATTCTGCAGAGGCCAAATAGATTTGGAATTTCTTCTGGTAGATGCATAAGAGTGGAAGAACTTGGTGTTTGCATCACGCTCATTAATCCAGACAATTTTACTCTTGAGTCTCCAAGTTAGAACCTGATGAGCCAATAAATACTCCTTCCTAGACTTCAGTTGAGAGAGGTGAGCAGATTCACTGTCAGTTAGAATGCCAGAGGTCCAGGCTGAGAGGAGATTATGAATAATAAAATCAATCTTAGTAGTCTCTTTGGCCTTTTCCATAACCATCCTTTTTTCCCAATCTTTCACCGAGCCTTTGAGTCTCTTAAGCTTATAAGTGAGAGCTGACATAGGGTCAAAGGAGAGGTGTACTTCAATCTCCTAACAGAAGTTAACAATATCACAAAAATCGTTTTCCAAGAGCCATGCCCTATTGAATTTGAACGGGTAAAGATGACAAGTAGGTACAAAGTTCCATTCCAAGCACACGGGAAAGTGGTCAAAGATCTTTGAGGGGGAAGTCCAAGTTCTATGATGATTCAAGGAAGGAAGCAAATGGAGTGAGGCTAGGAATCTATCAAGCCTTTTTCTTACTCCTTCAAGACCCGCACAACCATTCCTCCAAGTAGGGCTAGGTGAGAGGGGGGCCAAGTCCACCATATTAGTGGAGCTCAGGAGCTGGGAAAAGTAGGGGGCCATATGATATATGCAAGCTTTAATTCCCCATATTTCAGCATCTGAGAGAGTGAAATTTAAATCCCTAGCTAGAATGAATTTAGGGAAGTAAAAACGCCCCCTGCCAAGACATTATCCCAGAAAATATCTTTCTTTGAGTAGGGTCCATAGCATTTTAAGATAGAGAAGACAAAGTCAATACCCTTAAACCTTTCCTTGACCAAAATTCTAGCATAGGAATGAAAGGATTTGCAACGGGAAAGATGGGGATTCCAACTATTAATAAGGCCACCCAAACGACCAAGAGAGTCAAGGGCACAAAACTCCCAACTAGGATTCGACTTAGAGAACAAATGAAGAGTAGAATAATGATCACACATAGTTTTGTGTATCAAATTCATGTCAAGATTCAAGTAAGAGAACAACCACCTGAGGGATTTTTGTTTGGTAAGCCCCCCAAACCCGTGAATATTCATGGAGAGGATTCTCATTGGTTAACTTGTTCAACAGGTGACAATGCTCTAAATCAAGGATCTAACAATTGCTTTGATCCTGGAAAAAAGTGGATTATAGAGGCGAGAGGGTCCAGACTCATCAGAGGGGGCAGAAGAGGATTTTATTTTATTAAACTTTCAGATAGTTACATTCTCAAACATGATCGAATCCAGTGGGAGAGTGGAGGGAGAAACAGTTGAATTATCAGAGAAAATCACAAGGGATTTAAGGAGAGAGGGATCCATGAACGAGGGAGAAGAGGCAGGGCTGATAGTAGCAGATGTCTCTAAAGAAGGAGAGTTTCTCAATAGTGGTGGGAAATATTCCAAGGTAAAGGAGGGAGGAGACTCAGAGGGGGAGGAAGTAATAGGGGGAGCAGGATGGGAGGGTACCAGAGAGGGACAGATAGGAGGAGAGTAGGTGCTTACCAATGGAGGGTCTACAGAGGAAGGAGGAAGATAATCCCTAGCTACATTTGCAATATATTGGATGTAAAGAAGCTCCCATTTCGTGATGTCATCATAAGGAGTGGGAGAGTAAGAACCCTACAGACCAGCAGGAGAGGGAGCTTCAATAGAATCTACAAGGGGGAAGACCACCGGAGGAGAGCAGGAGGGAAGTTCAGAATCCAAGTAGCCTTTGTTCAAGGGCGATCCATGGAGGAGAGAAGTACACTTGTTGCTCATATGACCAGTCTCATGACAATAACTACATCTGAAAGGAATGTTTAGGTAATCCAACCTTTGGGGGATGGTAGTATCATTGCAAACAAATATTGATCTCATCCAAGAGGCCCTTCAATTTGTGTTAAACAGTCAACATTAAAATATTTTAGATGAAGAATTAGAACTCCTGGCTAATTGGTAAAATATTTTGTCTCGTTAAAGAGAATTATAAAATTTAAATATATTTCTTCATTAATTAAGTAAGTATTATAAAATTAAATTTAAAACCTATAAAAGAATAACAACATTAATTTTCATAATTTATTAATTTATACATATTAGATTTTATCTCTAGAACATTCTTCATCATCACTATTATCATTATTAATATTTTTTATGTTAAAATAAGTATTGCAAAATATATAATAAATATATTTATTTAAAACATATATATGTGTAACATTTTTTTTCTCTTCTATATTTGTAGGAATTGATTTCATAATTAATTTTCATCACAAGTTTCATTAAAACTACAGCATTGAGAAAAATATTAATGGAGGGTTGAATACTTATTAGGGACTTGAAAACAATTATAAATCAATATAATTATGGATAAGAGGAAACTTCTCTTTGAGGATTTTGTCACTCTTGTTATCTTATATGGATGTGAAATTTGGGGTTGTAGAATATCTAGGGAATTCTAGAGAAGGATGGAGCAAATTTAAAAGAACGCTATAACACAAATCTCAAACTTAAAGGGAGTGAAACATATCATATCCTATCATCCTCACAAAATAAAGTCCCTCCCCCATTGAGAGCATTTCTATGACCAAGTACCCAATGTAAAAGAACATGGGAAACAATTGGTTCCCTAATATTGCTTCTTACATTAGACAATACCACCAGTGGCTTAAGCGAGGATGGCATTAAGACACCATGTCTTGGCTAAATCATTAAAGGGTCGAGGAATAGATCACTCTCGACAATAATGAAAATACTAAAAGTATTATTACATTTAACTTTAAGAAGTAGTGGCATGATAAAGAATTAGAAGATGAGAAAAAAATTAAGATATTATGAGGTGATCAACCCTAATCTAGAAAATAAAAAATATCCCTCTATTTTAATTAATGCAAAGAAGAAAATCTACATTCTTAAAATAAGAAAAAAAAAGAGTTGAACTGCTCCTAAAACATTTTGGACTGAAAGAATTTGCCATATTTATGCTAATAAGAGCACGATGATAAAAAAAAAAAAAAACACTTTCTCATTTAATGTTTTGCATACACACATGATCCCAAGTCCTTGTTAAACTTCAAATGGTGATAATCATAAAGAAACAAGAGCCACAAGGTAGCAATGCCCCTACGTTGAGGAGTGTTTAAAAATAGGTATACGAAAATTGATTTAGAGAAGGTTATTTAATTTTGGTAAAGGTAAATGGATTTGAACACTTGCATAGATAGAGTGTCCATAACAACTTGCTCAAAAGCCTTTTAGGTTATGTGGAATTTTGCAACAAGATTTGGAAATAGGCTTTTTTTTATTATATAGGATTTTTTTATAAATATCAGTTGACATGAGACAACCTTCTCTCTCTCTCTCTCTCTCTCTCTCTCTCTCTCTCTCTCTCTCTCTCTCTCTCTCTCTCTCTCTCTCTCTCTCTCTCTCTCTCTCTCTCTCTCTCTCTCTCTCTCTCTCTCTCTCTCTCTCTCTATATATATATATATATATATATATATATATCAGATTTGTAATGGCATGTATGCTTTCATTAGATTTTATTGATTTATTTTTAGGTAGTTGTCCAAGAGATGTATCCCACCAATATTTGTTGGTTGTAGAGAAGGCAGTTACCATGTTAAGACCAGGTCCGACAAGGCCACAAACTCTCACATTTAGGGCCTTGTTGTCCATTGTGTATTCCTCAAGACATGCCTGAATGCAAGGACCCAACAAACATTTTGAACTTCCCACCAACTCAAAATCAAAGTAGGAAATTCATAAATATGATTGATAGTCAATAACACTGCTTGAAATTTAGCATTGCATTTTTCAAACGTTGGATTGTTGTTTAGAATGGCTTAAAATTGAAGTGGGTTTATCAAGCAAGCATTTGTAAAACCCTTTTAAATGGATTTGAATATTTGCATGGACAGAGTGTCCATAACAAAATCCTCAAAATCCTTTCAGATTATGTGGATTGTTGCAAGAACATTTGGAAATATGCATTTATTGATTATCTTGGGTTCCATTGAGTTGAAGCCTTTTTAATTAAGGTGTGCCTTATTTCTATAATTTGAGCAACATATTTACAGTTTTTTGCAGCAGATGTTATTCATATATTTGCCTAGCACGACAAAGTGACTAGTTTCAAGAAAACTCGACATCATTGGAAGAGCGGGATGTTATTTGTCAGGCTTGATACTTATGCATATCACCCAAGGCACAGTAGAACATGAGCATCTAAAATGTACGATACATCCATTGATCCCTAACTTTTTCAATTTAAAAGCGAATCAACCAAGGAGAAAGAAGAGGAATTCAAAGCAAAATATAATGAACGACCTTTAATTTTGGTTATTAGGTAGAATAACAAACTAATGTGATATAATATCAGTAAAACTGGAGCATGCTCAGTCATTCTAAAACACTTGCACTTCTAATAAAAGTAAAAATTTGATCATTTAGTATTCTCAAGAACTTTAAGGTGTTTGGGGAATTTAAAATGACAGACAAAGCAATGTAACAATTATTAAACTCAGCCTTAACCTGCATGTTGGCTGCTGAACCAATATTCCCTTTCATTATCATTAAGACAACTTCCAACAAAATCATATACTTTATAATAATATCTAACTTAATTCCATAGCCAAAAATAAAGAACCATTTAACTATGAGAAACAATGTAAGCCGTCATATTACAATTTAAATGGATGTCGAATTACAAAAAACACATTAAAACAAGAAAATAGATATAAATGATTGCCCAAAGTTAAGTCAGAAATCATATTTCTTGCACAACAATGAGTAAAAGGGATCTTAAAATGCAAGCAGTTTATGCTCAAAGAAAGCAATGTCTCGATACTGTAGGTTAAGGGGCAAGAGACTAAAGAACTAGAGAAAGTTAACTGTTTTTTAGCCCTCGGGAATTTCCTAGTCCAATGAATCCAAATATTGCAGCAGAACACAGTATATAGTAAGATTGTGAATGTATGGATGAGTTCAAATAAGTCTAGAAGCTAGATTCTTTATTGAAACAAAATATTACAAATATAAACTTGTCGCTGACATATATTGGTTCTCTAAAATTCATCTTTGAGTTGTATTTTTTTATTTGTAATGAAAGTAACTTGAGGTTTGGAAAAGAGATAAACAATAAAGAAGCTTTCTTGAGTTGGAGAGGGCTTATCCCCATTAAGAGTGGAGCATGTTTAAAGTTGGGATGAATATGACGTAGGAATCCTATTTCTACCGTTATAATTTTATAATATGGTGAAATCAAGGAAACAATATTTGGATATGTTATAGCGATGCATATTGACCAAATATTCAATTGTGTGAATTCATTTCTTTCTTTAATTCCCCTCGGAATTCCCCTCGGGTTGTGAGGAAAGGCGAGGCATGGCATGGTTGTAAATGCAACGTTTTGTTTCTTAAAACCAAACGTCGTACATCTTATTCATAAATGCAACATTTTGTTTCTTAAAGCCAAACATCTTACATCTTATTCATAATTATTTGGCGAGGAGGGACAATTTGCTCTTCCTTTAATATAACCAGCCGTTAAATCATCTACATAATAATTTATTTGTTCAAAAACGTTGACAGGGATCTTCACAACAGGTGGCAGACCGCATGGACGACCAGCGATAGCAAGTGGAGTATGTCATGGTCATTTCCTTTACCCGTCACTCGTATATATTAATCGAGAGGCTGGTTGGCGAGCTGATTTTTTCTTGTATTTTTAGTTGGAGAGAATGCTGAGCTTGGCGGTCAATTGCCTTACACGGCTGTAGTGTATTCGGTCAGGTTTCTGGCTCTACTATGTCTATTTTTTTCTTGACGCGTTAAATTCCTGAAATTTGTTCCAGCATTAGGCTATGGAGTGTTTGTTTTTGTTGAATCCTGCATCAATCTCAACTTGTTTTAAAGTGATCATGCACTGAATAATCTAAACCTGCCTCAAATAAACATCTATTAAGCTAAATATTTCAAACCCGGCTCAAATAAATCTCCAACAAACTAAAATATTCAAACCCAACGCAGAAAAAGCTCCAAGAAGCTGACATATCCAAACCCATATCAAACATAATTCAAAAAAACGCAATACACAATAGAAAATGCCAATTTTCAACAAAAATCCCACAAATAATTTGAAATCCAGTCCTTGAACACCAGAGTTCTTTAATGAATTTACGATTCAGCAACAAACGAATACAACAACCTGAATTATTCAGAAATTCGCATCAAATCTCTTACCACTGTGTAAAGAAGAGATCACTGTAGCAGCTAACACTCATGACTGGAAACTGGGAAGCGAGAGAGAAGAGTTCATGAACACACACTAGAGTGAATGGGCTTAGTTCTTATGAAATCCATTAAACAACACCATTAAACCACAATAGTTCTTATGAAATCCAACCTCCACTACCCACGTAGTCGTTGACATGATCCTCCATAATACCATTACAGCTCTGCAATAAATTAATTGAGCGATGACACCATTAAACGACACAATAGTTCTTATGAAATCCAACCTCCACTGTCCACTCCGTCGTTGATACAATCCTCCATAATACCATTACAGCCCTGCAATAAATTTAATTTAGCCTGTATGTACCAAATCACGTCGAAGTGAATTCCCTGGTTCTGTGCATCACCCTCAGCACTACCGACACAGAAGATGAGGAAGATGCTAAGGACATGCCCCATTAAACCGCACTCAATGCATGCTCTGACTTCCATCAATGCGTCTTAAAAACTGTTTCCGTCACCAACACCGTCAACGCCGGAGGCTGGCATTCCAAAGCTTACGTCATTCAGCCAACAACCAATAAAAAAATTGAAATTAACGAATTTAATTTTTTCTTAACTCCTGCAAAGTTAAACATTAAATTTGAGGATTGCTACAGTCAAAATAACAAAGATGACCTGTATATAAATGTCCCCTGTCCGCGACATAAACAACTCCTCCATCTATATAAACTTATGTGGACCTTGTCTAACTTCATAAAAAATATTGCATATAAAACACAATTTCAAAACAGTTGTTACAACATTGACATTTCTAACTTTTAAACACAACACAATTATGGTTATATTAGAATACTTTCCTTTAAACTTTTAAAACACAAATAATTTTTTAAATAAAAATAAATAAATTTCTAACCTTTTTAAAATTTATTAAATCAGAGTTAATGCCATTAAACATCATCATATCTATAAGTGTTTACATTTTTTTTCTTCAATATTATAACATAGATCAATATCAATAGTTTTTTTCTCTACATTTTAAATTAGCTCAACCTCTTTCTCTAAATTATATAAACTATTAACACTTCATAATATTTATGTTTTGAATTAATCACATAAACAAATTTAATAATTTTTTTTTTAACTCAACCTTTATTATTATTATGGTGGTGGTTTCAAGGGTGTAATTTGCTCTAATTTATTTGGGTTTTTTCAAATTAAACTTTTCAAATCATATTATTATTCTTTCATAGTATAAGTTACTCTTTCATTAATTTTCTTATAATAACTTATTTTTTTAATTTAAATTAATATATTTTTAATTATTATTATTATAATTATATAAACTAAAAAATTATTATTATAAATAGATGTTCAATTTTTTTCATGTGGTTCACAACCTCGAGAATAAAGGTAATGGCTTGCTATATCCACAGTAAGCTCAAGTGTATGTTACCCGTATGCAGGTGACAAAGTGAACAACAGGGACATGGGGGCTGATGATGGGGCCAGCCCGTCATCAGCATGATGCCACCATCGCATCATCCCCATGCCGGTGCTCATTTATGTTGGGCTTGGACGAGGCCACCTCCAGGAGCTTCGAAGGGACACGGTCGTCACCTCATCACAGGCAGAATCTAATGTTCCACCCTGGTGTTTGGGCAGACCCACCATCATGGTTTATATCTGGCTCTTTAGTCTTTTGGGTTATTTCCGCACTCCCACACTCCTACAGCTCTGCCTCCAGCATCCCTTTGATCTCCCGGCTCTCTGTAACATCGTTCCCATCCCTGCATCCATCATTTCACTTCGCCAACCAGGTATGTCACGAAGGCAACGCGACACTCCACGTCGTTGTCGTTTAGGGAGAGGCATCCAAGCTAAACGCCAAATTCAACTTAGCGTACAGACGAGTCGAGATGGATTTGACGCTGAGATCTTGGAAGTTATCCTCCAAATGGTAAATGATTGGGAGGACAAGTTGTCTGGCGCTATCAATGCTGCAGGATGCACTCTGGAGCGAAGAAGGCACTACTAGGTCATTAAGAACCTTCTCATCCAGCTTATCCTTCGTTTCGATTCCCAGCCTTTGGCTCTTGCTCCTTCGGCACCACCTGCACCTCCAGCACCTTCGGCACCCCCACCCCCACTGCTTGCCCCTTCCATCACTACAGCCCCCCTTGCTTCTCCCCAGGCGCCTTCATCCTCCACCTTATCCCCTGCAGTCCCTATGGACTATGAACCTCCTCCCCCCCCACCACAAAGTTGCATTAAATCTCTCTCAGCTGGTAAATGCACCCCTAACCCAGTTATGTCCAAGAAGACTGCCCCATTTCCAGCAAAATAACCATTTGCAGGTAGCGAAGAGGAGGATGTTTCTTCCATCATCGAGGAGGCCAACTCTTCTAGTGACGTTGCGTCGAATGCTACAGACGACCCAATTGCACCAACCTCCTCTGGATTCGACTGCCAATTGTGGAGGAGCCATATCGCAAGCTTTAACCAAATTTCTGTCAATGGTTTCTTTTGTTCTGTTTAGGAAGGCTATGGGATTTACACAGCTTGAATCTTGATTGTTAGTTTTATTTTAGGAACGATCTTGTCTTTTCTGTATAAGGTTACTCTTTTTTCCTTGGACCTATTTTCCCTCTTGGAGAAAGGGTCCGGTAGTCCTTCTAAAATGGTTCTACCTGCTAGACCTTTTGCGCAGAAATGCTTCTCTGAATTGTAACCATTTTTGTAACACTATTTCCTTTTTTTAATAGAATAGTTTCCTAACTTACAAAAAAAAACTATGTTGGGATCCTAACCCCAAAGGACTCACAAAGTTGGATTCATAAGAATTAAACCTCCAATCTTCATATAAAAAAGGTTTTGGATTCAAACTTTAACCAACTAAACTATCCCTCAAAACTTAATAAATATTAAAAAATCAATATAAATAAAACTTAAATTAAAATTTAAAATTTTTATATAAAATATTAAAAATATAAATATTTAAAATTCCAAATATTTTCTAAAATAATATGTTTATTTACCATACATTTTTAATATCCAAATAAATAAATTTTATATATTTAGAAGGCAATCAACAAAATACTGCAAAGTGAAATTAAAATAAAATCAAAACATTATCATACTATAATATCATACCAGTGCAAATTGATAATGAGACATCATTCGAAAACGATCATAGCCAAGGCCCACTTGGTCATTAATAATGTTTTATATATAAATAATATTAATTAATTAAAACTTAATTTAGACTTATTGCTAACAGCTTTCGATTTCATACAACGACATTATTTTGTTTATTTCCATGATCGAGAAACCAAACGGGTAAAACAAGAAACAAAAACTTCGGCACTTATTTTCCAAAAAGTATGAAGGAAAAAAATGTTTTACAGAAATCATGATACATTCCTCCATGAAGGAGGATAAAGAAAAATATGAACAATCCCTCCCACTTCCACAATTTTTTTTGCAAATCACTCTTTAATATCTCCAAAAACTTTCAATAATAAAATAAATTATCTTTCTACACATTCTACATTCATGACAAAAACGAGCTTTTCATCATCCCCTTAGGCCTTCTCATCCAAACTGGCAACAAAAATCTTTATTACAAGGCTTCACAAAAGATAATGAGCTTTAAACATGTTAAGAAGAGACTTTGAGAACCCTAATCTCTAATGACCTCAACTTCACTAGTTGGAGTATCGAATGTTAGAGCAAATCTAACATGTTGGACAATGACAATCATCATATGGCCAAGGTTTATCAGGATGTTAGTGTTGTCAGCCACTTTGAGTTGGAGTTGGCCCATGGAGTGAGTCAAGATGGAAAATTTATGATTCATCGAATGTTGGAAGGACATCACTAATGAGGTTAGGGTTTAAAGGTCTTGGGTAGATTTGGTTGGGGTGGATTCTTGTTGGCAATATCCATGCGAGTTTGGTTTCGGGTGTGTACAATGGAAGATAAGTATGAACACTAGAGAAATAATGGTCAGGTCCACCAAAAAAGGGTTGTGAGGGATATATATTAAACTGATCAACATGATGCAAATAATCTTTTGACATGGGCAACAAATAAGGGTTTCCAAGACCACCCAAGAAAGGTTATTAGAGATACATATCAAAATGATCCCTACAATGCAAGGATTCTTTTGAGGTAGGTCACAAATAAGGGCTTTTGGGACCCCCAAACCTTTTTTTTAATTTTAAAGTTGGTATGGTTTTTTTTATCTTTGTCGAGTATTATTGTGTTGACATCATTCCCAAAAGATGTAGCACCTTTATGTAGCCTCCCATAGAGAATCTAGTTGCTACATTGACTACTTTGACAGAGTGAAGATTTTCATTTGTGGGTTACAGAGAACAGTTTCCAAGGTCCTAAAGACAAGGGATTGTTAGGTGATATAGCTCTATGATATATGTGTAGGGTTCAATAGTAGTACTTGGGCCAATCTCTCACGATGTTAACTAAGGATTTTCAATTGTGCCCTTAGCCATACTACCCAACTACATAGGTTGCGAGAGTATATTCCCAAATGTTGTGCTTGGCTCTACTATAACAACAATATGGTTGATTGGATGATCTACAACTAGTTTGATGTAATCTAGCGGACTTCCAATATACCCAAGGGTAAGTGGAAGTAAGATACCATATGTAGGTCATGATGTCTAATGTGGTACTACTCAAAGGGGTACCAACAAGAGCTATAATAGTGTCTAATAATTGTACCAACCAAAAATGTGACTAAGTACGAACTATTTTCGATGCATGTATTGTTCTTCGGACACATTTTTACTCATTGAATGAAAGTTCTTTTAGGTTATTTAAAGATGCAAAACATGTCTATCCTAAAATTAAATTCTATGAAATATTGGAGGCATGTTGGATCATGAAAGTGGATATAATACCAATTATGGTGTTATTTAACCCCGCAACTTAAAACAACATGGGATACCCAAATATTTAAGATGCAATAAATCATAAATTATAAAGTAGAATAAGAAACATCAGATAGTAGAAAGATAAATATTGTTGGAAATGAGTCTTTTGTTATGAGAATAGATTCTATGAACAATGTTCACACTTCTCTTAAGGTTGGGCGACCTCTCATTTGAGTAGAGCTCTGTTACACTAATTCTTAACAAAACCGTTCATAGCCTTATAGCTTTTTAAATAAGCTTCCCAAACCCCAAACCCTAACTACTTGGCATAGTTAATAAATACCAACTTCCTAATGGTTCTTAATTAACAGAGCAACCCTTTTTACATTGATTGTTGACTACTAACTACTTGGACTTATTCAACTACTTGACATAGTTAATAAATACCAACTTCGTAGTGGTTCTTAATTAATAGAGAAACCCTTTTTACATTGATTGTTGACTACTAACTACTTGGACTTATTCCAAATATATGGTCATATACAATGCATGACTAACTCTTAAAGTAAGGCGGGTTAGGGGAGGACCCCAACATAGAAGGGATCCTTATTACTCCACGATTTCTAGAGTTTGATTCCACTAGTATGGTCATATCCGAAATGTTAGTCTAAGTGCAGCTTCCAAAGTAAGGCGGGTTAGGGTAGGACCCCAACATAGAAGGGATCCTTATTACTCCACGATTTCTAGAGTTTGATTCCACTAGTATGGTCATATCCGAAATGTTAGTCTAAGTGCAGCTTCCAAATATGCATCTTCCCCTTTTGCACCATATAGTGTTACAAGATATTGGGAATACTTTGGGAAGAAATTTTAAAGTACGATAGTGAGAAGACCCAATAAGGTTTATTTACATATGCCCATATTTTTGTGGAGATTGATCTAAGCAAAGGTCTTTCAAATAAAATGAAATATAGAAACTAGAAATTCATACATAGTTTGGAATACAAAAATATGGTATTTAGGTGTTAATATTGTCATCAAACAAGTCAACTTCATGAAACGTGTCCAAAACCAAGAAGCCTACCTAAAAAGAAAAATGGGCAGTTTTTCAAATCTAAAAGTTGGAAACGTTATCCTCCTTCCTTAGAGGATGAAAAAGAGGACAGTGTGGAATATTTTCCCACTAATTAGGTTGATAAAGTTAATAAAGAAAAATCCCAAATAAACAATGATGATATAAAACATACAACAAAGCACGTACAACCTTTGGATTTATCTTCTCCAAGAGTTGTCATAACTATGGATACCTTGTCAAGAGAAATGAAGAGGACACATGAATCTAAGAGTTCATATTTGGATAAGTATCAACACCCTTTGGTGTAGCGTGTGTTTGGACACACACCCATGCCAAAATGCACTTGCTAAGGGTTGTGCAAACCTTAACATAGTTTCGAAGGAAAAAACAAATATAAACAAAACGGAAAGAGAAAATTAACTATCATGAAGGAATAATTAAACTAACAATGTATTGAAATAAACCTAAACTAACATTTTTGTGCATTCTTCATTAGGAAATATCCATGCAACAACAGAATATAAAGAATAAAGAATGTAGTTTATATTAAATGAATGTATAAGGATTCTAATCACCTCGCAATATCAATGGAAAGGGCCCCTACAAATGTTTGAGGGAGGGTCCATTGATCTCTTAGCTATCCTACGATCTTCCAGCCACATGTCACAACAATGATCTCCAACAAGGTGAGACATGAGTAAAAAGGGTTGAGTCCAATCTCGGGGAAATTTAGCGGAATGATGGCTTGAGAAAATGAATGGATAATTGTGTTGTGATGAGGGACCTTGAGGGTACATTTATAGGCACAATGGATTGGGGATAAGGATTGGGGCATCTTTTTATGTCTTAAATCTTCTCCTTGATTTGTGTTGAGTCAAAGTATGTGCCCAATGTTAAAATATTGTAACTTCGGAAGACATTCCAAATGTATTGCTTGTATTCCTCCTTCGGGAGATGAGTTTGGTCTTGTTAGTGTCATTAAAAGAATCAACGTAAACCTCTAGATGTAAGTTGGGTAAATAGTACCCAAGTGTCAATATAATAAATGTTATGTGTGGTGTCTAGTTGGACAAGTCGGCCCAGTCAATTAGAGAAGTCGGCCCTGTTAGGTTAGAGGTCAAGTCAAATGAAGAATATAAATAGGGAGGTGCTCCCATTCATTTGCACTCACTCACTCAAGTTTTTTTACAAGAGAGAGAAGAACTTGTGCGCTAGAAAGAATTTAGAAGCAGTTATCTGGGTTTTACACTACTCTGGTTGAGATCTATAATGAGGAAGTTTTGCAGGGTATTCTCCCTTGTGGTTTCCTCGAGGAAAATCTTTGTGCTCTTGTGTTCTTATGTTTCTATGCTTGTTGTTCTTTCAGTGATCTTCTGGTGATAATTTGTTTTAAGATATAATCTAAGCAAATTAAGAAAATGTAACATGGTATTAGAGCCACCTTAAAAGGAAACAGTGCACAACTAGGGTTTGTTACTTTGAACAAATATCTTGATAGATCAACAATAAAAGAGGGCTCCCTCAACTTGCCCCTGTAGAGCACATCTTTCTATGAAGACAAATCCAAATTCCAAGAAGTTTCAATTTTGGACCAATTACTGCTGCTGGGACAAACTAGGGCTTCATTTTTCCTGAGACTCCATCATCAATCTCAGAAAAATCAAGATACAGTATACATTGCCATAGGGAGTCACATATTCTCTACCTCTCAACCCTACGAAGGTTTCCAACTGAGAAATTAGGGTTTTTGCATCAAACCCTAGGCCATCCAAAAGGAGTTCAACCAGAAGCTATTTTCTTCAAGTAAGTATTATTACTCCTTGATCCATTTAAACTTCTCATTCTATTAAAGATGAAAAAGAATACCAAGCTATATGAAAATCTTGAAGGTGATGAAAACTTCAGAGCATGGAAGTATAGGATCATGCTCATCCTGCAAGAAAATGATCTAGACAAGTTTGTAAAGGAGGAAGTGAAAGAACCAAAAGAAAATGAGGCCAAGTCCAAGCATAAGAAGGATATGATCATAGCCAAAGGGATCATAGCTAACTCCATAAAGGATAACTTGATTCCTCAAGTATCCTTAATGGAAACTCCAAAATAAATGTTTGATGCTCTGTCCATTCTATTTGAAGGAAGAAACATCAACACAAATATGAGCCTGAGGAATCACCTCAAAAGTGTAAGAGCTAAAAAAATTAGAGACCATGCAGTCTTACTTTTCAAGATTAGCTCAAATCAAGGATCATTCAGAAGCCATTGGTGATACATTTGAAGAAGCAAAAATTGTGATGACCACCTTAAATGGTCTTCCAAGAGATTGGGAAGCTTTTATCCGAGGAATTTGGTCAAGGAAACTAACCAAATTTTTGAATTTGTGGGAAGAATGCGTCCAAGAAGAAGAAAGGATAACATATAGAGAAGAGAAGCTAAATGACAATGAGGATCAAGCCTTGATAGTTCATACCAAAGGAAAGAACAAAAGGAAGAGTCATGACCATCCTCATAAGACTCAAGGGTTCAAGAATTTCAAGAAAGACTTCTCAAATTATGAATGCTTCACTTGTCACAAGTGGGGACACATTGCTATCAATTGTCCCATGAAAGAAGAAAGAGTCAAAAAGATGAAAATATTTCAAGCCCATGCTGTAGAAGATAGTGATCAAGAATTTTAAGAGGAAGAAAAGAAGGATGAAGACTCTAGTGAAGAATATGTATTGATCTCTGTTGTAATAGGATCAATATCACCAGGAAATGACACCTGGCTAGTGGACAATGGTGCCTCCAATCACATGATAGGTTACAAGAACTCACTCTCATGTCTTGTACAAAAGGAATCTCCACACAAATTAATGTTTGGAGATGATTCCCAATATCCCATCAAAGGAATGGGAGAAGTATCCTATAGGTTGGACTTTGGAAAGTCCATGAAGATGAAAGATGTCCCGTATGTCCTAGAACTGAAGAAGAACGCTCTTTATATTTCATCCTTAGACAAGAAAGTCTTTAGAATTTCCTTTGTAGATGGAAGAGTCCTCATGTGGACAAAAGCAAAAATTATAGATGATGCAATAGAAATTGGAGTTG
Organism: Pseudotsuga menziesii; assembly: GCA_001517045.1. Lineage (NCBI taxonomy): Eukaryota > Viridiplantae > Streptophyta > Pinopsida > Pinales > Pinaceae > Pseudotsuga > Pseudotsuga menziesii. The sequence continues at coordinate 56,871 of LPNX010026897.1, forward strand.
AAGAAGGAGGACTCTACAAATTCAAGGGACATGCAGATTCAACATTAGAAACCAGTACCATAAACCCATGTGAGATATGGCACAGAAGGTTTGCTCATATTCACTACAAAGCTCTACCAATTGTAAGCAAGGTTGTGACTGGTCTACCAGAAATTCAGATGGAACATGAAGGACTGTGCAAAGGATATGCACAAGGAAAGAATACTAAGAATCCTTATCCAAAAAGTGACAGTAAATCAAAAGGGATCTTAGATATTATCCACTCAGATATATGTGGGCCAATGAAAACCACTTTATTAAGTGGGTATGTTTACTATGCTTCTTTTATTGATGAATACTCCTGTAAAACTTGGATATATTTCTTGAAAAAGGAGGATGAAGAGTTTGAAAGGTTTAGGGAATTTAAGGCCCTAGTAGAAAACCTCTCTAAAAATAAAATAAAAATATTGAGGTCAGATACAGGAGGAGAGTTCACATCAAATGAATTCAATGATTACTGCAACGAAGATGGGATTAAGAGGGAGCTCACCATTCCCTATAATCCACATAAAATTGGTGTGGAGAAAAGAAAGAATATATCTATCATGGAAGCTATGAAAGCTATGATACATTATCAAGATCTACCTATGTATCTGTGGCAGAAGCAGCCAGAACAATAGTATATGTACAGAATAGAATCTCCCACATTTCCCTTGGGAACAAAACTCCAGAAGAAATGTTTTCTAGAGAAAAGCATGAAGTAAGTCACCTAAATATATTTGGATATCCCATATAAATTCACATTCCCAAGGAGAAAAGAACAAAGTTAGATCCTTCAATAAAGAAGGGATTGTTTGTAGGACATAGTGAGCAATCAAAAGCTTATCAAATCTATATCCCAGGATATCGTCAAATTGAACTTAGTAGATATGTCACATTTGACAAATATACAACCTTCAGAAAGTCAAAGAAAGATAAGGAAGATGAAGAGGAGCATGAAACTCCCAAAGTTGCATAAATTCCTATACCAGTTAGGAATGAAGAAGAAGATCAGATGCCTGAGGACCATGATATGAAAGAACCTTAGTTACCGGAACAATTACCCAGTGAAATGCTTTTTTGAAAGAGAAAACTTGCATGGGCTCGTGAAGTAATCAAAGAAGCAAAAATATATGGTGCCCCAGAACGAACCATTAGAGAAAGGAAGAAGCCAAAGTCATACCCTAGTTATATGGATTTGATGAGTGATATAGTCGATAAGGAACCAACATGTTTTGAAGAAGCAACAAAGCAGAAGGAATGGGTTGATGCAATGATCGAGGAATACCAATCCATCATAAAGATTGATGTATGGGAAATAGTACCAAGACCAAAAGAAAAGTTAGTGGTATCCTCAAAATGGATCCAAAACGAAGCACTCAACAGATGGTATTATAGAAAATTACAAGGAAAGATTCGTAGCTCGTGGGTTCTCCCAAAAAGAAGGAATTGACTATGAAGAGACATTTTCTCCAGTAGCTACGTACACTTCAATTAGAACTGTCCTTGCCTTGGCATCCAACATGAAGTGGAAGTTACACCAGATGGATGTAAGGATAGCCTTTCTAAATTTCTTGATAGAAGAAGAAGTTTATATCGAACAACCGCAAGGTTTCAAGACTGACGATCAGGAATCTTATGTATGTAAACTCAAGAAAGCATTGTATGGGCTAAAACAAGCACCCATATCATGGTATGGAAGAATCGTTGGATTCCTGATGAGTTTAAGCTTTACTAATAGTAAAGAAGATTCTAACCTCTACTATAAGATTGAGGGTGATGGACTTATGATAATATGTGGATGTTTTATTCTTGACAAGGGAATATAATCCCATCAACGAATGTAAGAAGAAGCTTGCTGCAGAATTTGAGATGAAAGACCTTGGAATGATGCACTACTTTCTAGGTCTTGAAGTATGGCAATATTCAGATTATATTTTCCTAAACCAAGGAAAATATACAGGAGAAATCCTAAAAAGATTTGGGATGATAGATTTCAAGGACATGACTACTCCGATGACAACAAATTTACAACTATTGAATGATGATACTTCAAAAACAGTAGATTCCACCTTGTACAGATAGTGTTGATGTATTTGTAACTTGGGAATGTATTCAATTGTATATCCTATATTGTACCCCGATGTTCCTATCAGGAGAATCAGTTGTATTTCATTGTACCCCGATATTCCTATCAAGAGAGTCATTAATATAATAAATTCATGTAAAGTCATTGAGGTTAACCCTCCGTTGTAAGTCGGGGAAAATAGTCCCCACAATTGAGTTAAGGTTAACCCTCCTTGTTGATCAGAGGGAAAAGTCCCCACAATTGAGGGGCACTAAGGTTATTAGACTCTCCTAGAGATGTCGGCCCTGGTAAGTAATTGTCAAGTCAAAAATCAGTATAAATATAGAGTGAGCCTCTCTATTTTACACATACACTCACTCAATTGGGGCGCATGAGTGAGAGAAGAAGTGCTCACACAAGTGAGAGAGAGAACAGTTGTTGGAGATCATTTTTCTGTCTTTGGGTTTTACAACTGCCATTGGTGCTCATTCTATATTTGAGGAAGTTGTGGGGTTTTCTTCTTTATGGTTTCCCCAAGGAAAATCTTTGTGTCTCTTGTCTCTTGTGATTATTTTTGTGCATGTTTTTCTCTCAGATAAGATCCTAAGATCATATTGTTTAAATGATAAAAATCTAACATGGTATCAAAGCTAACCTGAGAAGAAGACATTATGCAGCTGTAGAAGCTAGGTCTTCTTACTTTTTGGGTCTCTCTCCACAATCCATCAGCAAAAGAAGGCTAGGTTAACCCTCCATTGAAGGGCGCATCTTTTTGTTGAAGTAGAATTTGATTCCGGGCATTTTCAGTTTTTGCTGCGGGAAATTAGGGCTTTTCATAGAAGAGGAATTTTTGAGTGAGCCTGGCATAACATTTCTCTCCTTATAAAAATCAAAGTTTAGAGACCAAGGTCGATATTTTTGGTTGGGTAAAACTCCAGGAAAGTCAAACCCTAATTTGACTTCGGGCCTGAAAAAACCTAAAATACTAAAACGGGTAGTTTTGGTACATTCACTATATCTCAATATTGAAGAAGTATCAGGGGCCAAAATTCTCACAGGCTGAAACTAAAATCCTGATGTACCCTATGTAAAATTTTCAGCCTCATATTGGCTATATTCTGGGAGATATGTTTTCTCCAACGCATGGTTCTAGCCTCTTCCAGGATTCATCCCTAAATAGGACACCTAGGGAGAATCGCTATATCATGGGATAAAAAGGTCCAAATGAAATTGTGCTAGATTTTCCAGATAGGTAACGGAATTTACGTTCTGTGGTAAAAATTTTAGACCCTGATGATGAAACAAGGACACATGGTTGTCCGTACAAGTTTGCTATGCTGAACAATGCTGAAATAAGTCACCTTGGAAAAACGCTCATAAGTCTCGATTGTAGAAATAAATTCTGCTCAAACATGTGGTGTTGGAAAGAGGATAGGTGAGGCTACGTTAGTGATAAGTTTCAGACATAGAAGAGCTGTGACTTTAGAGATATCACAGAAAAAATATCAGGCATTTCTGTAGAAGAATTTGGAAAACTAGGGCTTCCTGTTTCGGGAGCTTCCCTCCATTGTTTCCTAAAAAGGAGTACATTGGATAGATCGTCTTGAATAGGTCTATATTTCTATCCAATCATATCTAAAAGATTCCAATTTTTAAAAATTAGGGTTTCTATAACAAACTCTAGATCAGCCAGATCTGGAACCAGGATGGACACCTCAAATCAATAAGATCTAATCTTTTGTTATTTACATTTGAGGTTCTCATTTCAAAATGTCTAGTCACACTAGCTTGATGACAAGCTTGGTGAAACTAACAAATTCCAAGCATGGAAGTATTGGATCTCACTGGTTCTTGAAGAAAATGAATTGGACACCTACATAAGTGGAAAGGTTCCAATTCTAGAGGGAGATGAGGCTAAAAGCCTTACACAAGAAGAAATTGGTCAAGGCCAAGAAGATCATTGCTGATTCAATAAAGGATCACCTCATACCACAAGTCTCTTCTCTAAATACAAATAAAGAGATGCTTGATTCCTTGACCAATCTATTTGAAGGGAAGAACTTAAATCAGAAGATGACTTTGAGAAACCAGTTGAAGAATGTCAAGATCCAGAATGTAGAGACTATAGAGTCATAATTTAAAAGGGTCTCTCAAATCAAAGAACAACTTGAAGTAGTAGAAGAAGAAGTGGAGAATGCAGAAGTTGTGATAACCACCTTGAACGACCTCCCAAGATCATGGGATTTATTCATTCGAGGAATGTGTGCCAGAAGGAAGTGGTTAATTTCAGTAGACTCTGGGGAGGGTGTACACAAGAAGAAGCTCGACTCATAATAAGAGAAGAGAAGATGGGAGAAACTGAAGATCAAGAGCTCATGATTCAAAGAAGATCCCTCAAGCGACGAGGAATATGAAGAACTCAATTCTTGAAGAACCTCTTATCCATCTTAGCATTTGGATAAGAAATGATGCTATTATGAATAAAGAAGATGATGAAGCTAAAAGGAGTCTACCCATGAAACAAATAAAGATAAGTATTCAATTGTCATTTCATGATATTGTTTTGTTATGCATTTTTTTATGTTCAGTTGATGTGTTATGAATGATAGAATGTTTGCATTAATGATAGTATACTACTAATATGCATGTGATGGGTAAGTAGCTCATGGTGCCATACAACTCTCCATTTCTACTTATCTAGAATGAAACCTCTTTGCTGACATATTGGATTAGTGCACAATATCAATGATGTCTTGGTAGAGATGGAAGGCATCTAGAAAGTTTTTGTGAGATATGGATGAATGCTTTATTGGCTAAAATAGTTGCGTGATTATGAATTTATGCATAAGAATTTACCAATATGAATATGCATTATTAAATGTTTCTAATCATACAACTGGTGCATTTGAATTGTAGGAAAGATCACGTACAATTGCCTACAAGAAAATAAGGATGAGACTTGTTCCAAAGAACAAGTGAAGACTATTCAATAAAGAATCCAAGATGAAGAATAATATGATGGTACTTTCCAAGAAAGAAAGAGGCCTCAGAGACACTCTAGTTATGTGACACTATTGAGCGACATCATTGATGTAGAGCCTTCCAACTATGAAGAAGTAGCCAAGAAGAAAGGGAAGGAGAATACCAGTTCAAGAAGAATGATGTCTAGGATGCAGTATCAAGACCTGAAGGGATGTCTGTAATGTCTTCTATATGGATCTACAAGATCCAGCATGCAGTTGATGGAAACATCATGGGATATAAAGAAAGATTCGTAGAATGAGGCTTCTCATGGAAAGAAGTCATAAAATACGAAGAGACATTTGCAGCCACCAGAAGTTAAGACACATGATAGGAAGACTTATGTGTGCAAATTAAAGAAGGACTTGTATGAGCTCAGAAGAGACCCATGGGATAACACATACATGAGGAGCTTGAAGATCACCTAGATTGATGAAGATATTAACCTTTGTTACAAGGTTGAAGATGGAAGCCTATAGAGGATGACAAGCTCACAAATGGGTGCTAGAAGAATGTTTTCAAGATAGAGGATCTTGGTATCCAGTGACACTAGATGGATACATAGAATATTAGTAGCAGAGGAAGCTACTTGTCACTCCAATACATAATGTTTCTGTTAGCACTATGTTTGAAGTTTTGAGTTATGGGCTTGGAAGGATTCGAAAAGGATCCTAGTCAATGAAGAATTATACGGGCGCCTCTCAGGTTATCAAATCGACAACTTCCATCAGATGGAGAAGGGATATCGATCTACAGTGGTAGATCCTTCCAAAGGTCAAGACATGCAGCAGTGAAAATGAGATAAAGGGGCATCGTAGCTCAACGATCCATATTCACAATGGAGAAGATCAACGATAGAGCACGGTTCTACAAGTTGAAGATGCGAGGAAAGATTTAAATTTGGTATTCGTGAAGCCTATTAAAGAGGATAAGTGATGAAAGGCCGAGATCAAGGCGAAGCCTGATCGACGACCTGAGGCAATTCCAATGGGGAAACGTGCACAGAAGAAGGAGATTTTTTGAATCGCAAAATGGATTAAAAGGACAAAGATATATGACTGCAAAGACAAGAGTATGAGCAGATCCATGGTTGTAGATGATTTTGCAGTCCAAACTGGCGCTGATAAAATCGCAATTCCAAGTTGTGAAAAGTGGTACAAGCTGCAGAGATCAATGGTCACGACGAAGGGTCGAGATTGATCCACGGCCGTAGATGATTTCATGGTCTGAACTGGTGTGGATAAAATCACAATTCCAAGTCATAAAAAAGTGGTACTAGATGCAAAGATCAACAGTCATGACGAAGGGTCAGGATTGATCAATGGACATGGAGGATTTCGCAACTTGAAAGTGCTCACTCAATTAGACAAGGGAATATTGGCGAAAGGTTAACGTGCCCACGATTGGATGGTCTTGAGAAAAACTAATCATGAATCGATGGCTGAGGTCTAAAGAGGCATGGACGATAGATGTGAAAGATGCCCAAATCGAAGGGTTGATAAGGTCTCAAGGCTGTATGTATCGCTTCTGTGGAAAATCTGATAGTAGAGGGAACGTTCTCACACATGATTTGCCTCTTGACAGATTAATATATTCCCCAGGTGCCATTTGTAGCATGTGTATAGGATAAATCATCCCTGTGGTAGTGCCATATCACCTAAAGGCAGGAATCATTCGTGTGGTTTGGCATGCAGAAGTAAGGAAGTAGTCGGTGAATCCGTTTTTCACATGGAGCAAAGAAAGCGCAGCAAGGGAGATCATTATGTTTCCTACGTCACAGAAGCGAGGGAGTGTGAGAACATCCATTCCATCTGCTTTGCAGCATGAGGTTGACCATACAGGGTGATGCCCAAGAATCTTCCTGCATCAAATTGCGAGATCCCACAATGGATCAAGCGATGTGACTAGATCTCTAGCAGGTAAAGGATCACTCGGCTCATGCCCTCACACATGTCAACACCAAGACACTCGATGACAGAATGTGCAGGAATGTTGACCAGTCATTGCAGAGTCCAATCTCTCAATCCTATATATAGCACCATCTTCCAAAGCCTTTGTAATGTAGGGAATGAGCTAGCATACTTTTTAAAACCTGAAGTTTCATTTTGTTGCAAGTCCATAGAAGTTTGAGAAGTTGGCAATGGCAATTTGGTTCGAAAAGCTTGTCCATCTAGGTGTATTGATGGTTGGTGATTTAGTTTCTACACTTATCTGTTGCCTTGGTTTTCCACACCAAATATAGCACCAGCCATTGGGGCATAGACGTGAAGAATTTTGAGAGATATACTTGTCTTCAGATACCCACACCTCTAGTGGTGTATTGCCTGGACACTCATGTCCCATGGGTGTTTTTCTAGGATCCCCTGATACCATTGCTACCCCCAAATCCTCCACATAAGAAGGCAGTACTAGGATGCGCTCTGTGGGAACAGTTGTTTGGGTTGGAGCATCAGGGGTCTAGTGCCTGCATCGCCCTATTTGGGAAGTCCACTTACCAAGGGTGATGGGGGTGGTGGAGGTACACTCCGCCATATTGCCTGTGGGAGATCCCACCTCACTGAAGGTGAGGAGTACAAGAATGAAAATCCACTACAAAGGATTTCCTTTTCTAGAAGAAATATGGCCCTTCTTCCAGACCCCTCATCTAACAATGTTACCCGAAGAGGCAGGGGCTGTAGAGAAGGTTGAGCAAGGAGGTGACACAAACTTCCCTACCGGTTTACGTCCATGCAGAAAGGTGCTTTTGAGCATGGAGGAGACACAAAGGAAGGGGCAGAAAGGCACTATGCTAACTTGACAAAGCAGATAGAGAGTCCAAAACCCATTCAATGTTGACTCACATGAAAGCGACCATAAGGCATCATCCTCGAGGTTTGTAGACGTAACAACAAAAAAGTCAGGTTGTCATCCAGGCCGAGAACACCCACTTATTCCATGATTTCTGTTAATATTTGTAAATCGTGGCAATATTACCACACTCTAAACTGTTAGTGTCTAATTGTGACTGAAAATAGTTTCTAGGTTTTGTTTCAGGGATTAGTCTCAAGTCTAAGATAGTATAAATATACTCCTGGTAGGGGGAGATAAGGGTTGTTGGTTGGGAAAATTTCAAGGGTCGAGGCTCTCCATTGTAATTTTTTTTTTTTTTCTGGATTTCCATGATGTGAATAAAATTGCAGAGCAATGATAATTTTTCACGACAGAGATTCCTGCGTTGTCTTTTCTTTCAATATGTAACTTTCTTATGTGAATGTTTATCATGTTTTTCATACCAGTTTGTTATTTGCTTTCATGTTTGGACAGTGGTGTATAAGGGCCAAAATTCATCCTCTACGCTCTTGACCCTTTGTTTCAAACATTTTTAAACAATTTCTTCTAAAGTCATGCATAATTCATCCTATAAATGCTTTGTGTGATGGACTGTTTCCTCTCACCCACTAGTCACCTGCTAAATATCTCCTGATTGAAAGATGGGCAGCTACCTTGCCTCTGTCTGTAAATTTCCACAATTCTTTACCTCATGCAACATGTTCTATACCTGGACCGTCGAATCCATTTCCCAATGGTTCCCTTCTCTAATCATCCCACCTACACCTTATAACAACCTACCTTCCCCATTCAAGAATCTGACCTCCTGATCGTCCTCAATTGAATATCTTGTGTGAGTAAATTTGGTAAGTAAATGAGAGATCCCTCTCTAACTGTGCTGGGATAGAAGCACAGTCTAAAGCGGTTCTACTATTACCTGGGAACGAGCCTTCTGCAACCTTTGGTTCAATTCCAATGCTAACAAACTGGCGTCGTTGCCGGGGACGAGATTGAAGATCATCCCTGGGTATGAACGAACTAATTTCAGATTTGGTTGTTGATGGTGAACAATAATCAGACATCAAGAAGGTTGTGCACTTTTCACCTGGTGACTCCACTCTTAAAGGATTCAGACTTCAATGACTCCATTGGTGGTATGACCTAGAAATCAAATTTTCAGAAAGAATTGGCAGACTCTGCTGGGAAAATAAGCTCATTGTGAAGCCTGAAAATGCATGGTGAAAGGATACGATACTCGAGTTTTCATTTCTTCCAAGATTCCTTGTCTTTCCTTGTAAGTTTTTTCTTATATTTTCCTAACTTTATCAAAACATCCTTCCATGGTTCATCTCGATTGAAACAAAGCTATGAATGTATTCCTGTATATCCTTCTTTACGAACTGAAATCATTGCATCATCTTGTACATTTGATTTTGACCAAGATCTTTCACCCAAAACTCATGACATTAAAGGTCACTCCTATGAACCTCATGAAACCATGGTTGGTAACATATATATTTCACCTAACCTGGTTTCTCCCAGTATTCCAAGCCGATACAAGCCACTACACTTGCCTCCTATCCTCCATGATTTTCCTGCAAAGCATTACAAGTACCTCCCCAAATTCGATGGAGAATCCAAAGACCTCACTGTTGAGAAACATTTACAAGCTTTTGAACATTTCTTTGACCTTTTCGAAATAGAACATGATGATGTTTACATGAGGGATTTTACCTAGTCCTTGCAAGGAGATACTAAAGAATGGTTCAAACACTTGCACCCTAATTCCATCAGTACTTGGGAAGAGTTTTCTTGCACCTTTTTTAAATTTTGGGGTAGGAAAAGGCCACTAGACCAAATAATTTCAGAATTTTATTCCCTGAAGAGGTAGGAGGGTGAAGCCATGTCTAATTTTAACAGAATATTTTCAATATTTTATTATAACATGCCAAAGGAAGTCCAATCTTTTGAAAACATTGCTAAAATCTATCATGCAACTACCTTTCCTCCTGAACTAGCATTACTTCTTTTGGAAAGAAAATCAACCACCCTACAACATATGTTTACTGATTGTTTGGAACTTGAAGAAAACCTTAAGATGTCCCAAAAATTGTCAGGTCAAGACAGTGGTGGTGAAATAAAAGATACATTACAATTGGTTGGGCCACATAAATGAAAGGGGATAGTCCCTGTTCGGCTAAAGCTTCCCCTTCCTAGATAGGAAAATGATCAGCCTGATCTAGAAGTAGATGGTTCTGCCATTTTGTTTTCTGAAGGTTGCAATTTGCTTAGCACCGAATCCGTTAATGATGATTTTAAAAGGGATTTCGGTATACCTGTGTACGATGAGTATGAGGAGAAATACCTGGAGGTTATACCCAAAGAGCCAGCTATAGAACAAAGGTCTGCTAACGGAGAAAATCAAGCTGCAATCCAAAGTCATAGGGCTGAGATAGGAAAGGTTAATAAGTGTGCTAAAGGTGACAGTATTCCCTTGTGTTATTCCTCAGTTGAATTAATAAGGCATAGACTTAAGGTCTCTAAGAGGAAACAGAAGTTAGAGGATATGGTGCATTCCATAGACTTGTTTGGAATAGAAGATGTTAAAAAGGAACAGTCATACAATCCCTCTCGGCTTATAGATACATCAGGAGTTTTTGATGAGGAATTGGGTCACAAAGGAGGTAACGATTCTCAAATAAATGCCTTTTTTAACTCTTCACCTTCAGGAATATCATCCAATAAAGAAGAATTGTGCTTGCTCGATTCTGTTGAAGAAAAATATGATCCCCATGCTAAGGCATATAAGGAAGGTGAGGTTCCAGCTTCAGAAGTTTTGAATGAAAGAGTGGATATTTCATTTGAAAACAGTCCCGAGAATCCATTTCAAAGATCTTTCAAATACCAGCCTGACAACTCACTAGAGGAAGGGCGTTTTGGACATCTTTCCCATGATAAACAGAGGACATAATATGCTGGAGGTTGTTGTGCTTTCTATGACCCCATAGAAGAGTACATGGAGAGGTTGGGTAATGGTAATGACTAGTTATATCTCTGATGTAAAGATCAGTTTATTTGTTATAGCCTTCTTCCATTATGCATTTCATCTCTGTTCTTAATCAAGCATGAAAAGGAAACAAAATTATTGGATAAGTTGCTTGATTGGCTTCATTAGAAGTCAGAATTCATTTGATCGGGCATGTATGCTCAATTAGGTAGAGTAGGTATGTGCAAATAATCTCAAGGTCAATCGAGCATTTCCTTCAGTGTTGTTCAGTTTTTTTTCATTTTCAATTGTAAGTACAGGTTTGCAGGCACAACTGCTCTTAGTTTCAGAGTATGGTTAAGAGCATAGTTTGAAAATTGACATAAATTTGTTACAGAAATAGCTCAGAGCATGTTGGAGGTTTCAAATAAGGACTAGGGACATCCCAATGGATCTAGCACTTGGTCTACGGGGTTCTTTTCTACCTCATTGGGAGGATAGCATCCCTCGTGGAGCCGGTTGTTAGCACTATGTTTGAAGTTTCGAGTTATGGGCTTGGAAGGATTCCAAAAGGATCCTAGTCAATGAATAAGTATACGTATGCCTCTCAGGTTATCAAATCGATATCTTTCATCAGCTAAGACCGTCAAATGGAGAAGGGATCTTGATCTATGGCAGTAGATCCTTCCAAAGGTCAAGACATGCAGCAGGGAAAATGAGATAAAGGGGCTTCATAGATCAACAATCCAGATTCACAATGGAGAAGATCAACGATAGAGCATGGTTCTGCAGGCCAAAGATGTGAGGAAACATTTAAATTTGGTATTCGTGAAGCTTGTTAAAGAGGATAAACGATGAAAGGCCGAGATCAAGGTGAAGCCTGATCGACGACTTAAGGCGATTCTGTTGGGGAAACGTGCATGAAAGAAGAATATTTTTTGAATCACAAAATGGATTAAAGGACAGAGATATCTGACGACGGAGAAGAGAGTATGAGAATATCCACGGCTGTAGATGATTTCACGGTTCGAACTGGCACGGATAAAATCGCAATTCCAAGTCGCAAAAAGTGGTACTGGCTGCAGAGATCAACGGTCATGACGAAGGGTTGGAATTGATCCACGGACGTAGATGATTTCGCGGTCCGAACTGGTGTGAATAAAATCGTAATTCCAAGTCATGAAAAATGGTACTAGCTGCAGAGATCAACGGTCATGATGAAGGGTCGGGATTGATCAACGGATGTGGAGGATTTCACAACTTGAAAGTGCTCGCTCGATTAGACAAGGGAATATTGGTGAAAGGTTAACGTGCCCACGATTGGACGGTCCCAAGGAAAACTGATCATGAATCGATGGTTGAGGTCTAAAGAAGCATGGATGATGGATGTGAAAGATGCCCAAATCAAAGGGTTGAGAAGGTCTCAAGGCCGTATGTATCACATCTATGGCAGATCTGATAGTAGAGGGGATGTTCTCACACATGATTTTCCTCCCGACAGATTAATAGATTCCCCAGATGCCATTTGTAGCATGTGTACATGAGAAATCATCCCAATGGTAGTGCCATATCACCTAAAGGCAGGCATCCTTCGTGTAGTTTGGCATGCGGAATTAAGGAAGTAGCCGAAGAATCCGTTTTTCACATGGAGCAAGGCAAGCACAGTAAGGGAGATCATTCTGTTTCCTACGTCATAGGAGTGAGGGAGTGTGAGAACGTCCATTCCATCTACTTTGCAGCATGAGGTCGACCATACAGGGTGACTCCTGAGAATATTCCCACAACAAATGGCGAGATGTTGCAGTGGATCAAGCAACGTGACTAGATCTCCAACAGGTAAAGGATCACTCGATGCATGCTCTCACACATGTCAACAACAAGACACTCGATGACAGAACGTGAAGGAATGATGATTGGTCATTGCAGAGTCTAGTATCTTAGTCCTATATATAACACCATATTCCAAAGCCTTTGTAATATAGGGAATGAGCTAGCATACTTTTTAGAATCCGAAGTTTCATTTTGTTGCGAGTCCATAGAATTTAGAGAAGTTGTCAATGGCAATTTGGTTCAAAAAGATTATCTGTCTGGTTGTATTGATGGTTGGTGAGTTAGTTTCTACACTTATCCATTGCCTTTGTTTTCCATACCAAGGATAGCACCAGCCATCGAGGAACATATGTGAATAATTTTGAGAGATATACCTGTCTTCAGATACCCACACCTCCAGTGGTGCATTGCCTGGACACTCATGTCCCGTGGGTGTTTTTCCAGGAGCCCCTGATACCATTGCTACCTCCAAAGCCTCCTCACGAGAAGACAGTCCCAGCCTATGCTCTGTGGGAGTAGTTGTTCGGGTTGGAGCATCAGGGGTCCAGTTCCTGCATCGCCCTATTTGTGAATTCCACTTACCAAGGGTGATGGGGGTGGTGGAGGTACACTCCACCGTATTTCCTGTGGGAGATCCCACCTCACAGAAAGTGAGAAGTACAAGAATTACAAGCCACTACAAAGGATTGTATTTTCTAGAAGTAATACGACCCTTCTTCCAGACCCCCCTTCTAACAATGTTACCCAGAGGGGGAGGGGCTGTAGAGAAGGTTGAGCAAGGAGGTGACACAGACTGCCCTGCTAGTTTACATCCATGCAGAAAGGTGCCTTTGAGCACATAGGAGACACAAAGGAAGGGGTAGAAAGGCCCTATGCTGAATCGACAAACCATCTAGAGATTCCAAAACCCAGTCAATTGTGACTCACCTAAAAGTGACCAGAAGGCATCGTCGTCGAGGTTTGCAGACGCAGCAACAGAAAAGTTGAGCTGTCATCCAGGCTGAGCACGCCCACTTATTCCATGATGTCTGTTAATATTTGTAAATAAAGGCAATAGTACCACACTCTAAACTATTAGTGTCTGATTATGACTGAAAACAGTTTCCAGGTTTTGTTTCGGGGATTAGTCTCAGGTCTAAGATAGTATAAATATACTCCCAGTAGGGGGAGATAAGGGTTGTTGGTTGGGAAACTTTCAAGGGCTGAGGCTCTCCATTGTAATTTGTTTCTGTCTTTCCGTGATGTGAATAAAATTGCAGAGGAATGATAATTGTTCATGGTAGAGATTCCTGCGTCGTCTTTTCTTTCAATATGTAACTTCCTTACGTGAATGTTTATCCTGTTCTTCATTCCAATTTTTTATTTGCTTTCATGTTTGGACAGTAGTGTATAAGGGCCAGAATTCATCCTGTATGCTCTCGGCCCTTTGTTTCAAACATTTTTAAACAATTTCTTCTAAAGTCACGCAGAATTCATCCTGTAAATGCTCTGCGTGATGGATTGTTTCCTCTCATCCACTAGTCACCTGCTAAATATTTCTTGCTTGAAAGATATGAGGCTAACTTGCCTCTGTCTGTAAATTTCCACAATTCTTTACCTCCTGCAACATGTTCTATACCCAAACTATTGACTCCATTTCCCAATGGTCCCCTTCTCTGATCATCCCACCTACAGCTTATAACAACATACCTGCCCCATTCAAGAATCTGACCTCTTGACCATCCTCGATTGAATATCTTGCGTGAGAAAATTTGGTAAGTAAATGAAAGATCCCTCACTGACTGTGTTGGGCCAGAAGCATAGTCTAAAGCGGTTCTGCTATTACCTAGGAACGATCCTTCCACAACCTTGGTTCAATTCCAGTGCTAACAATTTCAATGCATAAAGTATGAAAGACAGAGGGAGTATGATGCTCTGCTTCAGAGGGAGTGACTGCAGAAGATCCTGAGGTTCGACAGGGTATGAGAGGATGGACATCTTACTGATGGATCTAGGATTTACTGAGAGTAAAGTGGATTCCAACCTTTACTTCAAGGTTGAAGGAGGAAGACCAGTGATGCTCTTGTTATATGTCACTAACTTGTTCCTTACAGAAAAGAGGAACTCGTTAAAGATGCAATAAGGAGACTTGCTATCGAGTTCGAGATGAAGGACTTGGATATGATGCACTGCTTTCTAGGCATGGAAGTGTGCAAGAATACATATAGAATCTCCCTGGGATAAGGGAAGTATGCACTGAAGATCCTAAAGAGGTTCAGGATTATGGACTGCAAGGCCATGACCACACCCATGGCATCAAACCTGAAGCTATTGAGTGTTGCTTCATCAGAGTCGGTTGATGCCACGATGTATCATCAGATGATTTGTTCCTTAATGTACCTGATGAATATGAGACCAGATATTTGCTTTGCTGTGAACACATTGAGAGATGTTCACCTGATGGTTACAAAGCATGCAGTGAGGTACCTAAAGGGTATAATTGATTATGGGCTCCATTATGAGGTGAATCTAAACATTAACCCAGAGGGTTTTGTGGATTCGGATTGGGCAGGAAATGCCATTGATAGGAAGAGCACTTTGAGGTGTTGCTTCAGTATGAGATCAGGTGTGATCTCTTGGTTTAGCAGGAAGCAGTCCTACATGGAGCTGAGTACAGCCAAGAGAGGAGTAGTGAAGCTCCAGTTTGTGATCCAAATCAAGATCTCTTGAAAGAGGGAGTTCTAGCATAGCTGATGAGACAGGTTGTTTTAGCATAAAATCTTGGTGAAGCTCATAGGTTTCTCAGACGTAAATGGTCCTGTAGGTTGTCCTCAGATGTAATCGGTCCTATCGAAGCACACAAGTTATCCTTGGATGTAATTATCCTTGATGTGATTCTATGCTAGAATTGGCTAGAGTGAAGCTTGAGTACTTCAGGGAGGCTTGGTGTTCTCTAGATCGAGGTTCCTTCGAAGGGGAAGTGATGAGTTCATGTGCCTTTTTGACATGGTTGTTGGATGTGTTCCTCCCATGTTCAGATGTAAGTGTAGATCCTTTCTGACATGGTTGTTGGATGTGTTCCTCCCATCATTAGATGTAAGTGCATAGCCTTTCTAACATGGTTGTTGAATGTGTTCCTCCCATGGTCAGATGTAAATGCAGAGCCTTTCTGACATGGTTGTTGGATGTGTTCCTCCCATGGTCAGATGTAAGTGCAGAGCCTTTCTGACATGGTTTTTGGATGTGTTCCTCCCATGGTCAGATGTGAATGTTGGGCCTTTCTGACATGGTTGTTGGATGTGTTTCTCCCATGGTCAGATGTGACTGTTGGGCGGGCCTTTTTGACATGGTTGCTAGATGTGTTCCTCCCATGGTCATATATAGGTTCTAAAGAAGATGAAGAACTACATGGAGGCTAGGCCTACAACCAGCATGAAAAAGGGCTAGCTCTGAGAGATAGCACCACTTGATTGAGATAGCGGAAGCAGTGATGATGATGATGATCCAGTGATGATACAACTTTGATGATGATCTAGTGATGATGATCCAGTGATGATCCAGCCTTGATGATGACCCAGAGAAGAAAGACTTGTACTGATGAATTATGTCAAGAGAATACCTTCCTAGTTAAGAGGGAGTGTTGATGTATTTGTAACTTCGGAATGTATTCACTTGTATATCTTATATTGTACCCCGATGTTCCTATTAGGAGAATCAATTGTATTTCATTGTACCTCGATGTTCATATCGGGAGAGTCATTAATATAATAAATTCATGTAAAGTCATTGAGGTTAACCCTCCATTGTAAGTCGGGGAAATAGTCCCCACAATTGAGTTAAGGTTAACCCTCCTTGTTGATCAGAGGGAAAAGTCCCCATAGTTGAGGGGCACTAGAGTTATTAGACTCTCCTAGAGATGTCGACCCTCATAAGTAATTGTCAAGTTGGAAATTAGTATAAATAAAGAGTGAGCCTCTCTATTTTGCAAATACGCTCACTCAACTGGGGTGCATGAGTGAGAGAAGAAGTGCTCACACAAGTGAGAGAGAGAATAGCTGTTGGAGATCATCTTTTCTATCTTTGGGTTTTACTGTTGCTATTGGTGCTCATTCTATCTCTGAGGAAGCTGTGAGGTTTTCTCCTTTATGGTTTCCCCAAGGAAAATATTTGTATCTCTTGTCTCTTGTGATTATTGTTGTGCATGTGATTCTCTCATATAAGATCCTAAGATCATATTGCTTAAATGATAAAAATCTAATAGATAGATTATTGGTTCATTGATGTACTTAACCAATACAAGACCAGATATATGTTTTGATGTAAACATGCTAAGTCGGTATATGGTGAATCCCAAACATATTCACCTGATATGAGAAAAACATATGATGAGGTATCTAAAGGAAACTTTGGATTATGGGACCAGATATGCATCGAATGGTAGATCAAATTATATGGGTTCATAGACTTAGATTGGGAAGGAAATGCTAAATATAGAAAGATAACCTTAGGATGTTGTTTTAGTTTTGGATCAGGCATGATCTCATGGTTCCGTAGAAAGTAGACCAATATTGCACTTAGCACGGTGGAAGTTGAATACATTGCAGCATGTTTAGCTTGTAGCAAAGCATTATGGCTTCAAAAGATGTTGGTGGGATTATTTGATGTAGAGATAGATGTTACTGGTATCCTTTATGATAATCAAAGCTGTATTAAGATGACAGAAAACCTAGTATTTCATGATAAGTCAAAGAATATTGAAGTTAGATATCATTTCATTCAGGACATGGTTCAGAATGGATTTGTAAAGCTCAAGTATGTTCCTATAGAGGAACAAGTAGTAGATGTGTTAACTAAGCCTTTGGCTTGTGTAAAGTTTGAATACTTTTGAGACAAGCTTGGTGTAGTATTAAAGGACCTCTCTCGAAAGAGGTAGTGACGGTAGATGGAAGAAGGATGCAATGGTGGTAGCTTAGTCTAGAGTAGGGTAGGTCTGGTTAGGACTGTTGGCCCGAAAGGGTTAGTCAGACGAGGCCTGTTGATCCTAGGGGGATTAGTATGTCTGGCTAGATGAGTTTAACTCAAGTGGGTGTGTAAGCCATGACAATGATTGTTGGTCCCCGGGTACTTCCATCTATCTAACTAGGATTGTTGGCTCGAAAGGGTTAGTAAGTTTGAAAAAATGCCTGGATGGATCCACTAGAGAACTCACTGTGATGCCGCTCTGAGATAGTTAGAGGGAAATATGGTTGTTACAATATTTCTATATTGTTGATTGTTGAGATGTTTGTTTGGTTTAGTATTGTTATGTTGACGATTGTTGAGATGTTTGGTTCAATATTGCTATACTCATCATTGTTGAGATGTTTGGTTCAGTATTGTTATACTGATGATTGCTAATATGTTTGGTTTACTATTGTTATACTGATGAATGTTGAGATGTTTGGTTCAGTATTGTTATGATGATGACTGCTGAGATGTTTGGTTCAGTATTGTTGTACTGATGATTGTTGAGATAGTCTCAGTGTTGTTACACTAATATTTGTTGATTGATGAGATGATCAAGACAGTTTTCAGTATTCCTATACTGATATAGAAGATTTGGTATTTTCATACTGATGATTGTCGATGATGCTTGATATTGATGGTGATGTTGATGGTCCAGCATCTCTAAGCCGAATATTTATTCGCTCATACAAATAATATTACCAAGAAACTTGGCAAATGAGATAAGCCATAAGGCAAATACATATATTAATGATAAGATAAGAGATGATATGTTACAATGGTGGCCCTACCTTAAATATAGCTTGGGCATTTGAAATGAGGAGACACCTCATTTCATAACCTAACTTAGTTAACCTAATTATTTAACGAAATCTTATTTTATGTTTGTTACATTGCCACTCTCTTAGAAAGGCTTTGTCCTCAAAGCCTTATAATGTTGTCGCGTCGTTCTTTGTGATGTTGTGGCTAAAGAAACATGTCAATACAAACTGCTAAGTGTAGAGCATAAATTTCGATATGTGCATGGGTCAATCCATCCTAAATTGATTTGTTGTTGACTGTTGGGATTTTCGACTAATCTGTCGTTAGGAGCTTTGATCATATTAGTATCATTATCTTTCGACATTTCCCACTTTTTAGAGTTTCGGTTTTTATGGTTGGGGTGTCGATAGGGAATTTTCACAATGTCATTTTCTTCTACGAGTGTCGTATTTTGAGTTGGAAGTTGTATTTTTGTCCCTTGAGGTTTCAAGGTTTCCTTCTGTATCTTTTCCAACTTGTTTTCCAACTGCACATAATCATTTTGAAACTTCTTAATCACTTCTACTTGCACTTTTCTATCATCTTCAAACTTCTTAAGTTGTTCCTTAAGATCTTTGTTATGACTTCTGATGCAATCATTTTCTTCCTGCTTGTCTAGAAGTTTCCCTTCAATGTCTTCCGTAGATTGTTCTGTCTTCCGACTCTTTTTCAACTTCTTAATTTTTGTGACTAGTGTTTTGTTATGATTCCTTAATATGAAAATTTCTTCAGAATTGTTGGATAGTGTTTTATTACTTTTTGCGATCTTCCACTTATGAGTCTTTTTAGAGTTGCCATTTTGTCATTGAAGAAATTTTATTTGTTGTCGATACTGGTCGATCACTGACTCTTGATTTTCTAATTTATGTTGTATCTGCGTTAGTTCTTCATCCTTGTCGCTAACGATTTTGTTCAATCATTTTATTTCTGCTCTATAATCATTTATTTCTTTCTTTATATCTTGATTTTTCAATCTCTGATTAAAATCATTTTCACTTTTTAATTTCTCAATTTGGGTAGACAATTTTTCGATATGATTTTTTTGATCGAAATTTTTTTGTTCCTTGAGCTCTTTTTGCATCTCATGTATTTTAATTATTACTTCTGAGTTCATATTTGTGTCTCGTAATTCTTCATTGTCTCTTCAATAACGCTTTAACTTGGCTTCTAATTTCTCTATTTGTAGTCGCAAACCAGATTCCATGATCTCTAATTTCTTCCACACTAGATGATGATGGTCTTTGATTTTTTTTCGATGATAGGAGGGTCTTTGACTTCGAATTCTTGAATAATAACGGTATTCTTTCTTTTTTGTATTAAATAATAATTGTAATTATTACAATTATTAATATTAATAATATTTTTTTCATAAATATAATAATAATATTAACAAGGCACTTGGATCTCCATGTTGGTTAACCTTTTGATTTAGATTAACTTCTTTGTGGATTCTGTGGACATTAGGTGGTTGAGAAGAATGATTGTTAACTTCCCCATCTAGGTTCAAATCTCACTTCTTTATGCACTTCTAGCTTTTATGTTATTTAATAAAGAGAATTAAGGACTAAACTCAACCTAATTAAGGTATGAGTTATTATTTAATATCCAATAACCTTTCAATAAGTAAATAACTTAATTAAGGTGTGAGTTGGTTTGTTAATAAAACCAAGGGGTTGTTTTATAAAACCATGGGCGTTTGTTTTCTTCTTTCCTTTTTTTATGGGATCTTCTCCCTTCTTCTCTTTTTTTATTTTTGTTTTTACTTCTTCCTTTTTTTCTTTTTTCTTTTTACTTTTTATCTTTTTACGTCTCACTTTTTTTTCTTTTACTCTCTATTTTTATGGCCAAAGACCCAATTTAGGAAACCTGGAATAATGGCTAAAAGCCGATAAAATGGCCAAAGGTCAAGATCTAGCCAACGAGGCTCTGATACCAAATGAGCCGAATATTTATTAGCTCATACAAATAATATTACCAGAAAACTTGGTAAATGAGATAAGCCATAAGGCAAATACATATATTAATGATAATATAAGAGATGATATGTTACAATGGTGGCCCAACCTTAAATATGGCTTGGGCATTTGAAATGAGGAGACACCTCATTTCATAACCTAAATTAGTTAACCTAATTATTTAATGATTATCTTATTTTATGTTTGTTACAATCTCTATGTTGGTGATGCAGATGATGATCTAGCATTACAGATGACATTTTTTTAGCTCTAATATGCTAATGATGTCATTGTTGTTTCAGTATTTACATACTGATGATGTAGATGATGATGTTTCAGTATTTACATACTGATGATACAAATGATGATGTCTCAGTATCTATTGCAGATGATGATGGTTCACTCTTTACACACTGATGTTGGAAAAACTTGATGTGGCATAAGATGACTTAATATTCACATACTAATGCTATAGAAGATGGTCCAGAAGATGTGACAAACGATGATTCAATATTCACATGCTGATGCTATAGAAGATTATCCAGAATATGTGACAGATGATGATTCAATATTCACATAATGACGATATAGAATATGATCCAAAGATGATTCAATATTCATATATAGACGTGACAGACGATGATTCAGTATTCACATACTGATGCTATAGAAGATTATTGAACTTGTACATAAGATGATTCAATATTCACATACCGAGACTGCAGAAGATGATCCAACTGAGATCGATGATGAATATGCATGATGATGTTCCAAAAATTCCTATGACATATAGAGTCTCACCAGTCAGTTGTACAGTTGTAGTAGTAGAAGTTGCTATGACGGTTGAATACCTTCCTAGTTAAGAGGGAGTGTTCAAGTATTGTAACTTCGGAAGATATTCCAGATGTATTGATTCTATTCCTCCTTCAGGAGATGAGTTTGGTATTGTCAGTGTTGTTGAAAGAATCAATGTAAACCTACAGATGTAAGTCAAGTCAATAGTACCCAAGTGTCATAATGTTATTTGTGGTATCCAGTTGGACAATTCAGCCTAGTCAATTAGAGAAGTCGGCCCTGTTATGTTAGAGGTAAAGTCAACTAAAGAATATAAATAGGGAGGCGCTCCCCTTCATTTTTACTCACTCACTCAAGTTTTTTTGCAAGAGAGAGAAGAACTAGTGTGCCAGAAAGAAGTTAGAAGCAGTTGTCTGAGTTTTACACTACTCTCGTTGAGATCTATACTAAGGAAGTTTTGCAGGGTTTTCTCCCTTGTGGTTTCCCCGAGTAAAATCTTTGTGTTCTTGTGTTCTTATGTTTCTGTGATTGTTGTTGTTTTAGTGATATTCTAGTGATAATTTGTTTTAATATATAATCTAAGCAAATTAAGAAAACTTAACACCCAAGATTCCTCTTTCTGTTGAGAGAAAAGTAGGAAATATCCAAAAATCATGTCGAGGCAAGGTTGCCCAGTTTTTGAAAATTTGTGTGACTTGGGTCACTTAGTTCAAAGTGGTTTGAGCAACTTGGGTCACTCATGTCCTAGGAATAAGAGTGACCTACTTATAGGAATTCCCCTTTTGGTGTTTGACATTAGTT
>LPNX010026897.1:80008-90751 GCA_001517045.1 Pseudotsuga menziesii
GGACAAAATATATAACAAATTAATTCTCCTTTAATTTAATTATCGACCAAGGTAGGTAAAATTCGAGTTGCTACAGTGCGGGGTAAGATAATCTAGGGCTAAGTTCTTATGATTATTGCTAACAATCAACTTTTATTAATGGAAAAAGAAATTCACAATTCATGAAGCTAAGTATTCACTCAATCGATACATAAGGATAAATGTTGAAATCTGATATAAAGAAACATTCATTTACCAAATCAAATTCTAATCATACTAATTCGAGGCTAGATACAGTATGCAATTAGGAATCAAAGGGAGAAGAATTCAATCAATATCAAATCTAATGCAAATAACTACAAACTTGAAAGGAATAAGCTTATCTATGACTTGGTACTCTGATAGAAACAATTCTAAGAAAGAGCTGAGTTGTTAATATAGCAAATCATGAAAAATATATGGGTTTAAGTGAATTTCTTCGTATTGATATCAGACTCAAAACATCAAGGAAATTCTTTCGAACCAGAGATCCATAAATTATAAAAGATATTAACTCTAGGATCTATATTCAATGCTGCTCTGCTCCCTAAAATAAAACGCACTGAGAGTAATGAAAAAAATAAGCTTGTTGCACAAAAGATGTATGCACACATACACTTTTTACAGATATTTTAATAGTCCAAATGCTTTCATAAAGATCTGAAACAGTTTCAAAAGAACGATTTTTTTATGTTTTCTATATGCTGAGGTAAATGCACAATATGTTGAGATCTAATTATTTTTTAATTTCTTAAATAGGAACAATAAATCTCAACGTTAATTTCCAGCATGTAACAGAGACTGAGTAGTGTGCAAACTAGCTATATGTGAAACAAGCTATTTCTTTAAAAAAATGATTAATTATATATCATGTTCTAGTTTTCTTAAGGTTTCCTACAGAGATTATAAAGCTTTGAAATCTATTTAGAATCAATATTTGTTCTCTATCTATACTATCTTCCCACTGAAACTTGAGCCAACTCTTACTAAAATGAAATGGAAATCAAAATTCACAAACTGTTGTGATCCCTATGTAGCGTCTAAGATTTCTTTGAAATGATACCAAATGAATGCTTCCTAATAATCAAATGAGAAACAAAGGAAAAGCTCCAAATTCTTTTTGAAAACAGAACTAAGATAAGCACTCAACCAAATTACTCTATGAATTATAAACTAGATGCAAATGAAAGACTTTCAAAATTTGTGCAACATATATACATATATATTCACATATACTAACCTGAAATTGGATATACAAAGATGTAAGAAAAGAGAGCTATCGTCACAAAGAGATACATAAACATGATTCGAAGGTGGGGACCCTCCAAACTCTGTTAAACTAGAACTAAAGAGCTCAAATGAAAATGCAGAAACAATGTATTATCTTGAATCAAATTTTACAGCATCCCTCCTTCATCCTAAAGAGGCCATTTTTATACATGAATTCTATAGAAGAATGGATTATATCAATCCCCAAAAGAATAAGAAATATGTTCAACCACCTAGAAAACGACCAACAGAAAGTTTGGGAAAATCATGTCCATTCTGGAAAGGATTTCTCCATATTCATTAAAAAATTGTGAAAATTTCCCATGATTAGGGATAAATGGGGTCGTTTATGAAGTGGTTTTTGAACAGTTTCACACGATTCTTCATAGATTGCCCGGAAATGAAGCTTTAAATTTGTTGTCTGGTAAAAAAAGTGTTTTTTACATAATCTTTGAATTGCGAGCTGCTCACATTTGAAAAGTTCAGGGTGAGATCTGATAGGTAAAAATCCATATGGGGACAGCTAGAAAGAAAAACCGTGCTTCCAAATTGATTGAAGAGACATGAAAGTATGAGAATCAATGATTTTCATTCGTGGCAGTGCATGAAGAAGTGTCGGATTAGGTGCAGGATCAAGTACTGGATTGAGTGCAAGAAATCTGCAAGATAACCAAAGAGCTAAAACCCAAGTAATTCGTTATTAGATATAATAATGTAAACTTATGCTTAAAAATGAACAAATAGAATGAAATAATGATAATATTATACCTTGTTATGAATCTCCATGGAACAACCATAAAACCTATGCCAACGAGGTATAAGTAACGATACAGAGGAGAAAATTCATATAAAAGACTTAAATTTCGGGTCTGGTGTATAGATAAAACATGGAAAATAGAGGTCCATCATCTCCCCCACACCAAATATCTTGCATGTCCCAATGCAAGAAAAAAAATTGATATGCAAAATTGATAATCCACTTAGACCCCTGAGGCATTTAACCAACACCTATAGCTGTGGAGAAGAAGGAACTGGTTTATGTTGGTTGTTCTTGAGTTCTTCTAACTGTTGTTCCTTTTTCTTCAACTGTTTTCTAAAACTCCCATTTGATCCTTTCATGTCATCAACTAACTTCTGCAATGAGGTAACTTTATCTTTGAGAATCTCATTCTCCTTCTTAAGATGTCGGGTAAGGAGAGCATACTCTTGAACTTCTCCAGTTAACTGAATATTCCTCTATTGAAAGTAATCATTCGTTGAAAGCTCATAACGAATGGCAAAAGAATTCGGTAATGATGAGATCAACAATGGCTTCACATTTTCTTTAAAGCTTCCACAATCGATAATCATCAACCACTTTAGCCAATGATTGATTCATAGTTAGACAAGTGGAAAATTGAATAAATGAGTACCGATTTTGGGATAACATTTTGATAAGACTCTATATACCTTCATCCTTTATAAGCTAACTATAACATATGGAAAAAATAAAATAAGGTATTAAAATATAAGTGAAAAAATATACCCCAAACTTTTAAAAATGTGAGGTGTTATAGTTAAAATATTTGTTGCCACAAAAATTGGAGCTGCCTAAAGATTTGAAATATTCCATCATCCAACTTGAATTGGAAAATGACCCATTAACTAAGTTCCAAAATGTGGTTAGTAACTAGAAAATATTTTCTTTAGCCACTTAAATACTTGTTGTAGATAACTAGATTTAATACCTTCTCCTTAACGCTCTTCATACCAAATTGAGAATTAATTATAGATCAGTGTCCAAATCAAATATTTGGACATTAATCATAGGTCATTGTCCAAATCAAGGATTTGGACATTGATAATTTTAGAATAAGAGTAAATTAAATTTTCCTTTCTCTTTGGTATAAATGTAGAGCTGGTAACACGCAAAATCAGTTTATACATAACCAAATCTAACTTCTGTAAAAGATGAATATAGGTGTGGACGAATGATCTTTGTAAAATAGACTTTGAATTTTATTCGATTCAACAATTATTAATTGATCCAAAGTCATTTTAACTATGTATTTTCTCAATCCACCACCTTGTCCAGTACTCCATCCAATACCTCATCAAGTACCTCTGTTGTTAATATGCCAAAATATCCCCAAATTATTGTTATTACCATCAGTAAGATAACAAGGATAAATTACAGAGATATCCTTGTCATGTCATGAATAGAAAGGTAATTGATCAGCAAAATAAAATCATAATCAAATAGACTTTAAATTAAATCCAATACTTGTCAATGCAATTCAAATGCTGATTTATTTCCTTTCTTCATACAGAAAATATATTTTTCTTGAACAAGAGTTCTATTAGGATTATTAATCCTCCCTTGTCCAATTTGGTCATATTTCTAAATCAGGAGTCATGTCTAAATCGGGAGTCCTTATTTTCTATTTTTAGTCACTAGCACCATTGGGTCCACTTGGCCTAATCGAGGCACATGTTCCAGTTGCTAAAGTGTAGGGAACACTAATTGAGGCCAACTGCCACTGATTGCACTTGCATGCATCAATTTCGGAGCCTCCCAGATCAATCCCTACAAATTAGGAGCCAATGGGAGTGTCGATACCAACCTCCATCAATTGATTTCATTTGGTAACTAGTTAAGCTCAGTTAGGAGTCAGTTACATTCAGTTCTTGTTCCCTATACTCAGTTCTATTCAGTTAGCGCTAGGATTGCATGGTTGTATGTAGGTGAGGTGCATTTCCTCACCTACCACAATCAGTTAGATTAGTCAACACTATATTAGACACTTGAGTTGTGGTTTAGAACTCTGATGAACTCGGATATTGATTTATACAAGGTCAGTTAACCATTCAGTCCTCCGATAATGATTTAGACAAGGTCAGTTAACCATTCAGTTAAGTAGAGTCAAACCAATTCGAATTTCCTCACATAGGATTTGAATTGCATGAGGCTATTTAGCCATTGTACTTCATTGTAATTATTATCTAATTACTTTTGATTAATGAAAGCATTCATAGTTACAAGCCATTTATGCACTGTTTCATTCTTCAATTGCTGAGTAAATTGTATGATCTATCTTGTGAGTTGTGTGTTGATCCACATATCTATGTGCTCAATTCAATATGGTATCAGAGCCTCGGTAGGACAAGGTACTTCTCCTACTATAGATCCATACTTGGATTTAAAAAAAGAGCAAAATTGCTCCTTCCAGTACTACACCAGAAGCAGAGAATTTACCACTTAAGTTCCCAAGTTAAGGAATTGTTGATCAAGCTTGCTTGATCAACTATGATGGGTGTGAAGGAAATTCCAAAAGTGCAGACTGTCGACCATATTTTTTCTGTTTTATTGTGTGATTTATAGGTTTATCATTCTCCTTCACTTTATTCTCTACAAGCAGCTCAATCTCCTTCATTGCATTCGCTACAGCAGCTCAGTCCTCTCCTCATCACTCTAAATGGATCCTCCAATGGACCTTCTCACTCCTTTAAACTACCACCAGTGGAAGGAGGACATGGAGATGCAACTACACTCCAAAATACTCTTCAGACTCACAATGGAGACAGAGAAAGAGCCAATTCATTATGTTAATAAAGAAAAGTACTGGAACAGGCTTGATGAAGCATACAGATGCTTGTGCCTCTCTATCTCTCGAGATCTTCTCTTCCACATCAATGGATTGAAGACTCATAAAGGAGGTTTGGGATAAAATTTCCTCCTTATTTGATAAGCAGGATGATATCAGGGTCTATCAGTTAGAGAATAAGCTGATTTCTCTTCATCCAGCCAATTTCGAATCACTCAATGACTTCTTCACAAAACTCAAGAATCTAGTGTTCCAATTGAAGCTGTGCAAGGTTGAGAAGGAGGATGATCAACTCATCCTTTCCATTCTCTCCAAACTTGGTGCAGAATATTTAGTATTTGTATCAACATTTCATTTTGTGAACCTATCTACTCCAAACTAGAATATGCCTACTCTTAACTCCTCCATTGAATCTCTCACTTAGGAGCATGACAAGTTGATCCAAATGGTGATCATTCGATCTTCCAGAGATCAAGCACTTGTTGCAAGAGGACCTAAGGTAATGAATGATAAAGGGAAGCAAAAGGATGAGTATCCTATAGAGAAAGAGAAGTCAAATGAGCCTTCAAGGTCAAAGAGAAGAAAGAAGAATGGAAAAGGAAAGACACTATGTTCTTACTATGGAAGGAGGTTTCATCTAGAAAGCACCTGTATGAGAAGAAAAATTGATGAGATGTCTCTTCTTTTGAAGAAACATAACATTATGGTACCTGCTAGCGCAAGGAAGGCTAACCATAGAGAAGAAACTAAATAACATGAAGAGACATGCCATGCAATGAAGGCTAGCTGCTCAACAGCACATGCCTTCCTCATTGATTATGGAGATTCCAATCATATGGTTGCATCCATAGAATCATTCTCTTCCTTGCATTATTTTGATGGTCCTAGTATTCATATGGGTGATAGCAATAAAGTTCAAGCCAATGGGAAGGGCTCTATCAATATTGAATATGTAAAGTTCAAAGATGTGCTTTATGTTCCCTCCCTAGATGCAAACATGTTATATGTATACAAGATGACTCGTATTGGCTCTCCAAAGCAAGTCATATTTGGTCTTGACTCAGTGGAGATCACAGATATCTCTATTGGGAACATCATAGTGAAAAGTGCTACAAATCATGCCTCCAAGGCATATGAGTTCTCACACTTCATGCCATTTTCAGAACCAGTGCACTCTCAATGGCCACTTGCAAGGGAAGGTAAAAATATTTCATCTACTTCTTTTGTAGTTTCCATTAGTATTGCAAATCCAGCTATATCAGTTTATGAGATTGAGATTCAGGGTGAGTCACATCTAGATCCAGTCCCTCCTTCAAAACTGGAAGCTAGGAAGATGATTGAAAATCCATCTAACACTCAGAAGGGAAAGACCCTTGCGCTATGTCATGCAATCTTACCTCCTTCAGAGAGATGCAATAGAGTCCATGTAAGATGCTACATGGCAAGGGCTCAGTCTCACTACATTTAGAATAATAGAGTGGATCATACACCTCTTCATCCAGCAAGAGGCAAAGGTTACATTCCTCCTTCCTTCCAACATCATTTTGGGAGAAGATGGAGAATTCTACATGCCAAGCCCCGAGATACTTGTGCACAAAACATCATGCATCCTGCTCCGCTACATCACAGAGATTGAAAAAACACATTTTCAAGTTTTTCAAACTTGAATCCTAATTCTATCTGCTTAGTTAGAGGGGGGATCTTTTCCCAAGTGGTTTTTTCCCCAACTCCTTGTGTTGAGCAGTCACTTTACTTTACTTGATGTAATGGGTGACCTATGGTCTTAGTTATCAGGACCCACAGATTTTCCAAGTTAGAATTCAGGGGGGGTGTTAGGATTATTAATCATCCACTGTCCAATTTGGTCATATGTCTAAATTAGGATTCATGTCTAAATCAGGAGTCCTTCTAGTCTATTTTTAGTCACTAGCACCATTGGGTCCACTTGGCCTAATCGGGGAACATGTTCCAGTTACTAAAGTGTAGGGAAGACTAATTGAGGCCTACTGCCACTGATTTCACTTTCATGCATCAGTTTAGGAGCATCCTAGATCAATCCATATAAATTAGGAGCCACTGGGAGTGCTGATACCAACCTCCATCAGTTGAGTTCAGTTGGTGACTAGTCAAGCTCAGTTAGGAGTTAGTTACATTTAGTTCTTGTTCCCTACACTCAGTTCTATTCAGTTAACACTAGGATTGCATGGCTGCATGCAGGTGAGGCCTATTTACTCACCTACCACAGTCAGTTAGACTAGTCAACACTAAATTAGACACTTGAGTTGTGATTCAAAACTCCAATGAAATCCGATATTGATTTAGACAAGGTCAGTTAACCATTCAGTCCTCCGATAATTATTTAGACAAGGTCAGTTGACCATTCAGTCAAGTAGAGTCAAACCAATTCAAATTGCTTTGAATCTACTTGACTGAATGGTTAACTGACCTTGTCTAAATCATTATCAGAGGACTGAATGGTTAACTAACCTTGTCTAAATCAATATCGGAGTTCATCAGAGTTCTAAATCACAACTCAAGTGTCTAATTTAGTGTTGACTAGTCTAATTGACTGTGGTAGGTGAGTAAATTGGCCTCACCTGCATGCAGCCACGCAATCATAGTGCTAACTAAATAGAACTGAGTGTAGGGAACAAGAACTGAATGTAACTAACTCCTAACTGAGCTTGACTACTCACCAACAGAGCTCAACTAATGGAGGTTGGTATAGGCACTCCCAGTGGCTCCTAATTTGTAGGGATTGATCTAGGAGGCTCCTAAGTTGATGCATGCAAGTGAAACCAATGGCAGTAGCCCTCAATTAGTGTTCCCTACACTTTAGTAATTGGAACATGTGCCCCGATTAGGCCAAGTGGACCCAATGGTGTTAGTGACTGAAAATAGACTGGAAGGACTGCCAATTTAGACATGACTCCTGATTTAGGCATATGACCAAATTGGAAAAGGGAGGATTAATAATCCTAACAAGTTCCACCTACTGAAATTCATAAAAATACCGGTAAAATTGATTCAGCATTACACAAGTATGTGCAAGTGATAAAGATAAGGTTCCATGTCAAGTTCATTGAATCATTAATCATCCAAACACTATGGAGGCATAATCCTCCTATATGGTAAGGATTCAAAAGTAGAGAATTAAATTACCTTAAGGAGATTATCCAATGGTTGTTAAATAAGTATAATTTTATTTTATTTTATCCTACCACATATTTTAACTCTTACAAGAGTACCTCGTTCATACAAGCAAATATAAATAAAACATGATAATAGATACTAAAGTCAGAACCCACTTCCACAGATCCTGTTTAGAACTCCGGTGGGGTAACTATAATATCCAAGAAATTTATTCCCTAGGAAGTATGCCCCATTGGCAACATGCATGTTCAGTACCCTGATGGGTTCACCTAGTCATACCACATATCGGTACCCGCTGCTAGTAGACATGTTCAGCATCCCAGCGGGTTAACTTCTTACATCCTTTTTCCTTCATAGGCTCTTGTCCCAAATTCACCTTAAATATAGGATTTATAAGTTACTAATGCAGAGGTGAATGTGAGAGCTGCTCTAAAATCCTTTTTAGGAGCGGAATGGTATTGGGTTGGAATATTTTTTCTAGAACAATGCTTGTAAAATTTTGGTTGCATGAATGATTAACACTCGTAATTATGCCAATTCAATGGAAAGGGATATAGTCATATGTATGAGGGCCAATGGATAATAACCAAAAGATTATTTAATCTCCACATCCATCTTCCTATAAGATTATTGTGGTGTCTTCAAAAAAATAATTCAATGTCCTGATCAGTTACTCCTTGTAAAATTACTTGCTCGGTCAAGTGTAAAACCAAGTCAAAGAAAAATAGTATCCTTATGGTCTCATAAATTAAACAACTCGAAGTAAGACTAGATGGTAGAAATTTTGTATAAACAAGGGAATATAAACCTGAAAACAACAGGTATTTAACAACAAAAAATTAACAATCGTCCAGTACAACTAATAAGTATCTTTGGAAAGTTTCAACCCTTTTCATAAAATATCAAAAAGAAATAACATAACTTCCCTTTTTTTAAGTGTTTTGGGTTGTTCCTGAAAATAGAAAATACCAACTCCAAATCAGATTGGTGAGTCAAACCATGAATGAATTCCTCGTGGTATTTATAGGTTATGAGATGCTATGATAATAAATATCCTGAAAGTCTGGATTGGAGAGAAGGTATAAATTCAGTTTAAATATCTTAGTCGCTTTATTGAAAAATAAAAACAATGATGTTGCATTAATTTCTAAACTAAACATGCAACCTTTTATTTATATACATATCTTCCTATTCTATCGAAGGAGAAAGAAAACATTTCTATTCAAGTATTTGAACTCTTCTGGTGTAACCAAGTGCAAAGCAAGCTGAAAAACATACCTTTACAACATATGAAAAATTTAATACAAAGATTACCTAGATATGGAGAAGGAACCAACTTACTTGTTTCTGTATCAGAAGGTGTTAAAGGAAGGAATGAGATTGTGTTTGGGTTACCTTTTGGAACCAACTTTCAATGTAGTCTTGATACTCACCTCCCTTCATCATGTTGTGAAGACCTATGTACCCTAAATTATTGATTTCTTTAATACATGTCAGATCTATTGTCAAGCATGTTGAGAACTCCTTAATTTCAGGTTGCTCTCCATTGGATCTAGTCCCCAAGTTGTCAATTTCTTCTGCAATTTGGTAAAGAATATCTTTTTGTGGCTCTTGGGACTTTGGTTTGCTTGTTGTGTTAGGAGAGGTAGATAAAATCTTAACTGCTATCAGGATGTGTTCTACATGATAAGAAGAGCTTCCAACCACTGATAGGATTTGAGAAAGTTGTCCCAAATTAATGGTCAACTCTGAATCCATTTTGTCCGTAGTTTTGTTCCTGTCTCGCATAAGGATTAATGTTTGGAGTTCTTACTGCACCCCATTTTTAAATGTGTTTTTAAATGATTCCAATCAAAACTACCTACCACTAAAAACATATTTGCATAAATCAAACACACTGTTCATGAAATTAAATTGCAGAAAGTAAACACACCCAAACTTGCAAAAATAACACTTGCATAAAATTAAATTGCAAGAAAGTAAACTATCAAAACTTGCGGAAAGAAAAAAACACTTTCGTAGAAAAATAAAATAAACATTCAAAAAAAGTAAACACGCTTGCGAGAAAGAAACAACAAGGATTTGGGGCAACCCACTAAAGTGGATGCATCAGGTTGTTACCCTAGGGTGTCACATCCCCATGCCTCTGACCGGCGTAGAGGACGCGACCATGGACTTAACCAGCCGGGCTAAGAGCCCCATGAACATGTACAGGCATAAAATTGCTGAAACGGAATGCTTAAACTTGTATATTGAACTAGAGTATGCTCACATGAATATTTATCATGCACAGATGCAATCATCTATCAAACTCAGCGGAAACATCATACATTCAAACAAGCATTCATTCAACATGTTCATCATATCATTAACAGTAAATTATGGTTGCAGAAGTAGAAATGGACAAGATCACTTATCTTATGAAGAACTTGTTCCGCAACCAGCTACGTCGCTGCAACGTTCCACCCAACCATAGGCCATCGTGCTCCTTAATCTCTCAGCAGCGCTGCCACCCCCAAGCTGGGCATGATTCTCCAAGGAATAAGGGAACAGCAGGCTTACACATAGCCAAGAATATACAAACACAGCCAAGCCAACACAGTTGGGTTTATCAAGCCATCAAGGAGCTGGAGAAGGCAAATTGCTAAGCTGGTGAGCTCATTATAGAGCCAAGAACACCTACACCAGAACTAGCCTGACCTCTAAGACACCCAAACAC
>LPNX010026897.1:93630-108348 GCA_001517045.1 Pseudotsuga menziesii
TAAGAGAAATAAGCCAATACAAACATTGAAATATTGGGCACCGTGTATATGTTGGAACCATCCCACACGTATGTAAAGGGTCAATAGAGTTGCCTTTTAGATATTGATATGGAAAGAATTAGTAAGGAAATGGTAGATGTGAATAAAACGAACCTAGACAACTAATGGAAAAAGGAATCAGAAGTATGGAAAGGGTAGGTAGAGTTTTGAGTAAAACAAAATAGGAGAGGGTTCATTAGATAAGTAGATAAAGGAGAGATGTGAAATTTAATTTATATAAGTTTTGATTTAGGAGATAAAAGAAGTTCAAATTATTTTTATTATGTTAAGATGAATGTTGAAAAGATAAAATTAAAATAAGTTTGGTAAAATAAAATACGAAAAGCTATTATTATAATATATTTTTTAATATGATA
This sequence comes from Pseudotsuga menziesii, assembly GCA_001517045.1. Lineage (NCBI taxonomy): Eukaryota > Viridiplantae > Streptophyta > Pinopsida > Pinales > Pinaceae > Pseudotsuga > Pseudotsuga menziesii. The sequence continues at coordinate 94,047 of LPNX010026897.1, forward strand.
AGGGTGGTAGTTGTAGGGGTTTTTTATATGTTTTATATGAAATATAGAATATTTTTTTAACATGATAAGGGTGGTAGTTGTAGGTGTTTTTTATATGTTTTTATGTGTTTTGGGAATTGTTTCGATTAACTAAGTATAAGTATTAAAATATATGCCTTACACCTTTGAATAGTTTTATTGGAGGTAAACTATATGAAAAAGGTTATGTTTTTAGGTGATTTCTTTTTCATAATCAATCAAGCTATGGAGAGAAAGCTCAAAGATAGAGCATGGAGCATTTTTATAGAACTTTTCATAGAATATTAGGAAATTTGGAAGCAATGAAAAAGTTTTTTTTTATGTTCGAAGAAACAATAATGGCTTGGCATATTGAAAAGCTACTCAAGCCATCTATTTTGGATAATCAGTAAAAAATTGGGGTCTTCCATAAAAGGTTTTGGGCCCTCTAAATTGATTAAGATGACATAATAATAAATTTAAATTGATTAAGATGACATAATAAGAAATCAAATCATATTAGTAATATAATTCATGATGTGTAATATAAGTCATGCTGTGGGAAATATATGCATCACATGGAATCAAAGTAGCCTTTGTGTTCATGAAAATTATATAGCTCTTAAATTTTTGTGCGAGGGTGAACTAGAGCTTTTTTTGTGCCTTATGACCCTTTGCTCTTTACAATTCAATTCATAGCGTGGACTAAAATTTATGGTCTTTGTAGGTCGATATTTTAGTATAGGTCGAATATCTAATGGCTTAGAGTCTTTAATTGAGGGAAGCAATTTTGGTGGAGGCTAAGTTCGAGAGGAACTGAACATTTTTTTCATGATAGAATGCCCTTGAGGACACATCTTGAGAAGTGACATAAGTTGGCTTGGGTAATTGGAAAGCAACTTCAATGGTGGTTGCACTTGGACATTTGATTATGATTTGGAGGTGCACTCTCATGGAGAAAATAATCTTGCAAGATGCATGGCATATGCCCTCAAGGAAGTGCTTTTTTTTTGTCTAATTTATAATTTACTAGTTGGATTAGAGTCAGTGAGACCTCTTGGGAAATTACAGAGGACTAGGTATTACACCCTTGAGGTTGGACATGTCTTTCTTAGGGGTATTTTAGGTAGGGTTTCGTTGACTGTTGGGTTTATTTAGTATTTAAAGTGCAAGTTGGTCAAGGGTTTTTTGTTCACTCCTTTATCATGGCTCATCATTCTAGCTCTAGAGAGAATGGAGGAGAAGGAAATGCTAAGCTCTAAAAAATTATGAGATGGATGAATAATGAAAAGGAGGGAATGGGTCAAGCAATTGAGAACTTAAGTATCCATATGGAAAACTAAGAAAATAAACAAGAAGAGATGGAAGCAATTCTAAAAGAGAAAAATTTTAAATATAAGAAGCTTGCAAATGAATAAAAAATGCATTACAATATATCTTGGGTTTACTAGACATTCACAATATATTGCTTGAGTCAACTAATTATCTCCATTTGTTTAGAAAAAGAAAAGAAAAAAGATAAAGATGGCAGGGAGGAAACAATGTAATAGATAACCATGGCATTAGAAGAGGATCCAAATTTCAATATGATCATGGTATGGAGCTTAATGGTGTGTCCAAGGAGGAGGCCCATTCAACGCATAAATTTGGTTAATTTGGTTGTTCATGTTCTTTACTTGTTTATGGTTACTTGGATAGTATATTTTGCAATATGGCTTTACATTATGTATCGGAATATCTCATACCATAAATCTTGTATCTTATTTGAAGCATTGTATATGCTACTTCAACTTGGAGGAGCAATTTTGGTTAAATTTTAAACTTGTTCTGTAAGTTCATTTTATTTGGGTTTTCCACGCTCTCTATATATTATAAATCTTATCTTTATATTGAATATGTGTGTGTTAAAATAATTTTGTATTGTTTTTATATTAGTTTATTATTATCCAAGTATTTTAAATGTTGAATTGATTTTTTTGTTATTTAGTAGAAGTTTTGAATTTAGAATGGAGATGTGTAAAGTTCAAATCTCTTTCTCCTCATGTTAAAGTAGATTTGTAAACTCTCAAACACTTCTCTACATTTCAAGGATGGAACCCACTGGAAACCTATTGATATTGATTATGGTGCCTAAATTGGTAGGAACATTTCAAATACCTTTCTCCCCATGTTAAATTAGGTATTGCCAAGTTAGGCCTAAAACACACTTATGTTAAAAAACAATAGAAAGTATTACTAGAACACCTTTCCACATCTTTCTCCACATTGTTTAACATATGGCAACACATTTCTCTACATTATTTTGATATTTTAAGTTGTCAACATCCAAACCCTCATTCCTAATTAGTAAAATCTTTAGTATTTTCAAGTTAGATATTCAAAGTTCAAATCTCTCTCCTCTCATTTGAATTAGATATCACAAAGTTGATAGCGTTATTAGAGAAAAAAATTTCATTAAAACATTTTTCTCTATATTATTTTAAGATATCTCAATATATTAGCTTGTGAACATCTAAACTCTCTAGATGATAAATCAAAGTATCAATAATTGTAAAAATATTGGTTTTTCGAAGTTAATGGGAAATTTTCAAATCTCTTTCTCCACATGTTAAAATAGATATTACAAAGTTAGGCTTTTTTTCCTCAGATAAAAAAAACGTAATTCATTTATATCAAAAATGAACCACATTGTTCATATGAGGCCTATTAGTGCCAGAAATTGTTCTCGGACTACTAGAAGAACAAACCAACACAATCTCACATACAAATAAAATAAAATTGGTTTTTAGGGTTTTGGTTTATAGTTTTGGTTTTAAAAACTTCATCAGCAAGGAGAAAATAAACACCCACAAGCTAATACAAAACTAAATCATGCAAGTTGGATAAACTGGGGATCAAACAAATCCCAATAAGCCATAAACATTACACATGAAATACTAATTCCACCAACAGGCTACAAGTATTTACATGAATAAGACCTTTAAACAAGAAATGAAATTGTAGAATGAGCAATCAACCAGATAAAAAATGAAACAGCATGACAGGTAAAAAGGGCTTATCAGTTTATATATAATCAATAAGAGTCATCCACTTACATAAGAGTTATAAGTGCTAGCTTGAGAAATCAAAGCTCCAAAAGCCTCTCCTTGAGTGAAAAATCCAACCCCAAAACTATATGTTTGTCTTCATTTTATCATTACAAAGGTAAAGTAGTTCCATAACTAACTTCTAGGTCGAAATTTGAAACAGTTACACCAATTAGTTACATGATAACTCAAAATCTTTAAAGACAATTAACCCAAAAACAACAAATCAGATTTTGGAAAATTTGGCAAATTTCTGAAACTTTGGGTCTCAAAGACGCCTTCATATCTCTCGATCCAGGACACCTGTGAAAAAACTGAGAGAGGTGTTTTTAAATGAGTCTGTTATGAACAAAAACCTCTCTTGTTTTTTAAAAATTTCCCTTCAATTGATCGAAATACGTGCTGAAAATTTGTGACTAAAACAAGAAATTATTAAATAATTCAAACCCTGAAAATATGCCACAAAGATGAATTCGAATCTCTCAAACAATAATAGATGTTACAAAACTGAGAGAGGTTTTTGTGAATGAGTCCGTTGTGGACAAAAATCTCTTTTGGTTTTCCATAATTCGTTTCCATCACCTCGTAAGCTGCTCCCAATGATAATGACCAAAACAGGAAAAACTGAGTTGCTACAGGAATCTCCTCATGAAAATATTTGACAAAAGACTAAAAAATGAGGGTAATATTATAAAGCAAACTTGGAATAAACTTTTATTATAAGTTTTTAAAAGCTTAAAGATATACATATTAACTAATAAGCCCAAAAGACAAACCTTAAAAACTAAATTAATGAAATAATTCAACCATTAAAAGCATTAACTCCAACAAAAATTATTGATTGTCAAAAGTTCTTAAAATCAACATAAAATGTAAAATCATTTTACACCAACGGTTGAAAATTAGGACAAAAAGAATAGATAAACTAAGAACAAGATCTAGTTATAACAAGGCCAATGGCCATACAAAACTGTTTCAGCAAAATAAGGACATATGTAATCAAATAATAGAGTTTGTAAATCAAATGATCAAACTATATACTATTCTTCATCATGTGGTATGTCGCTATATATGAGCTCATATATCTCTATCATATAAAAAAGAGCATAACTAAATTGACATGATCATCTGAATATGTATGTGATCAGTCCAAATCCCATAATCATTATGGTAGAGGCCCCAAATCTAATTCATTGACTGAATCCTTAGTTCATGCCCATTGCTTCCTATATGCTTCATTAATTTTTATACCCAGTTTAGACACATAGTTAGCCACCACGTTCCTCTCCCTGTATATGTGATGAAATGTAATGGTCTGATAAAACGTTATCTATATGACAATGTCTTTATATAATGGTCTCGGGATGATGTTCTTTAGGGGTTTCCTCAATCTTAGCCAATCAATCACTAGTAGAGAATCATCGAATACTTGTAGCTTGTCCACCTCTTTAGAATGTGCCAGAATGAGTGCCAATTTTAGTGCCCTCGGCTCAATAATATTATTAGTATCCCTCCCAATCTCTACAACAAAATTGAACTAGTGATTGTCAAATATATAGATGATGCCACCTACACCTCCTATTCTTGATCTTCCTTGAGAATCGAAGAAGCACCGACTATCAAATTTGTCAATAACCTCCTCATTGATGATTCTCTGCTTTGTGGAAGCTGGTGATTGTGGAAAAAGTTCCAGTATGTCCACACTTTTTGAGGCATAGACCATGAAAGGGATTTTGATATCCTCAAATATAGTCTTGTTCCTGGATAACCAAACCCCCCAATCATCAAACCAATAAAGCTCAGAAATCTAAATAATTTTAATTATTTAACCTATCTTGTAAAACAACATCAAAACCACTACCCTACCACACTGATTGTTGATAAAAAAATAATAATAAAAAAAAGTTAAACTTGTAACATAATTATTAAAGAAAAAAACATAGAAAACATCATTAAAACACCGTCTTAGTTAGATTAATTTTAACATATATCAACATATTTATCTACATTATTTCATGTTAAGGTGTCAACATCCCATCAAAGTCTTATATAAGCATATTTATATACATCATTTCATGCTATTGTTAACATCCGAACTTTTAGACAATGAATAAAAAAGCATCACTAATTGGTGAGTCTTAGTTTAGATTATTTTTAACATATATATGTTACGGTGTCAACATCCTAACTTTTAAATAATGAATAAAAAATCATCACTCATTGGTGAGTCTTAGTTTAGATTTTTTTTTAATATATATAAATATAACTACATTATTTAAGGTGTCTAACATCCATATGTTTATATTTTTTTAACATATATCAACATATTTATCTACATTATTTCATGTTTTTTAACATATATCAACATACATTATTTTTAACATATATAAATATATCTACATTATTTTTAACATATATAAATATATCTACATTATTTTTAACATATATAAATATATCTACATTATTTTTAACATATATCAACATAGATTTTTTTTAACATATATAAATATATCTACATCATTTAAGGTGTCAACATCCATACTTGTAGACAATGAATAAAAAATCACCACTAATCGGTGAAATCCTTAATCTTATAAAGTTCAAATTTCTTTCTCGCTATGTTAAAGTTCAATTGTCTTTCAACCTATGTTAAAGTAGGTTTTATAAAATTAGGTTTGAAATATACTTAGAAAACAAACATAAAGGACATCATTGAAATAAATTTAAACATCTTTATATATACCATTTTGAATATTCAAATTTATATCCAATGAATGAGTTGATAACTAGAAGAAAGCTTTTGGGTGCCACAACAACCCAAACCTACTTAAAAAGATTTCCAAACCTACTTAAAAAGATTTGAAATAAATTTAAACATCTTTATATATATTATTTTGAATATTCAAATTCATATCCAATGAATGAGTTGATAACAAGAAAATCTTTTGGGTGCCACAACAACCCAAACCTACTTAAAAGTAAGGTAGAACATTGGATACGTGCATAACTAATTGATTTAGACATCTGTAATCACAAAACCCGGTAAGGATTTTATGAATATAATAATATGGGAAATGGTATCAGTTATCACAAAATTTATGTGTAGGATTTTATAAATATAATGATGTAAGGATTATTTTTCAATCTTTGTAAAGTGGTAAGTTATGTTTTTTTGTTAATGTATTTATTGATAAAAATGTTTCCTAGATGCGAGTGTCACATGTTTTGATGTTGGTTATTATGGCCTTGGGTGGTGGGATGATAGGGTGGCGAGGATGTCACCTCGCATTAAGGGCCTTTGTCATCCCCCAGGTTGCAGTTAAGGCTCACCGATGATGAGGTCGAGGGTATTTGCGCTGGCAAGGAAGGAAGTTTTGGGAATTTGCACTCAACATCTAGAGATGGCTCTGCAGTCATGTCAAGGGTTGGAAGTCCCATTTTTTTCGTCACGTCGGGGGTTGGAAGGGGAATCGTCACCTTAACTCTCCATTAATGGCTTCTCGGCTCAATTGTGTTATCGACTAGTTTATGGTTCTTGTGAGGGAAGTCATGGGGCCTCATTTTCTGGTATCATGTTTGGATCTATCTCATATCCTCTCCTCCTGGTTCGGCACTGATATACCTTGTTGGTCTTTCCCACCGTATTTCTCCCACTGGAACTACCATCCTCGGCCTGTTTCTCAAAATTATTACTGCGTCTCTGGTCAGTCCACGCGGGCTGCTTTGCACACCAATTTATGTCTAGCCCTTCAGTTGATACAGACGTTGAGAGAAAATATTGGCCCCGAAGTTAAGCTTCATCACTATACAACCATGTCTTGACAGCATGGCATACCTTGCCGGGGTAGCAGTGGAAGAGGACATGTTCAACATGGTTCGCATCTAATGCAGGAAGATGGGTACAACATTGGCATTTCCATGCCGATGCAGACATTGATTGACAAGTGGGAAGCTAGGTTGATCAACGAACACTTGGCCAGAGGCATTGGAGGGGGATGTATCAATCATTAATATATTGTTAAGAACATGATGGGCTCCCTCATGGAATATATGGTTGGCACTTGGAACTACACTCGAAGTTCAGTTCTCCAGAAAAAAAGCAGGTTGTTTGAACTCGACACTTAGCTAAACAAGCAGGATGCGACTACAGTGTGGAAATGCCTAGCTCTGGGTCTTTGCATGCTATGAAATAATGAAAGGGTTAGTGGCAGCGTCACAGGGGCACCCATGAATTTCATGGATAGGATCTCTGTATTGGTTACGCCTCTCTCGTCGTCTGTTCTGTTTCCAATACCTTCCAACATCACTCAGCAGAGCAACAAACGTGTCTGTGACATTAAGGTATCAGTTCGCAAATCCTCTCCTCTTCCTGTTAAGTAGCCTGAAATCACAACTGATGAGGATTTCCAAGGGGGTTTTCCTATCATTAAGGAGAAACCGGTCCCTTAATCTTGGAGCCAATGAAGAACTTGCAGAATTTTTGGATTACCTCTGTTTTACTTGTTCGTTCTGTTATTTTTTGTTTTCTTTTAGTATATATCCATATTTATGTTTATATGTTTATGAAACTCATATGTATTTTGAAGTTTAGTATTCGACCCCCATCTTCTATATGGGTTATCGTGCCATATTTTGTAATGGAACTAATTTGCTTACTGTTTTGACGGGTTGGGGTGGAAGGTTTAAACCACCCCAACAATATGTCCAGGATTGTTTTTGTTAGCACTCACAATTGTACCCAAGGTTGCAGAAGGTAAATCCCAAGGTAACAATAGAACCACTTTAAGAAAGCCTAGTTGGATTCTTCCTTTCTAGAGAGGGATCTCTCATTATTTTTAATAGGGCCATATATAAAACTAAAATAAAATTTAGATTGTGTTTGTGGTTGAAACGAGGCAAGCATACATTGGGCTATGGAGTCACAAGTATTCATGAATCACAAAACAATTTGCAGGTGAAATCCTACAAAGGAAAGGTAGCACTCAGTTACAGTAAAAATGTTGTTGGTCTGGTAATAAAGAAGAAAGAATGACAATCCATTAACACAGCGCACCGAAAAGATGAATTTTGCATTAACTTTGCTTGAAAGGATTTGTGGATATCCGAAACAATAGCCAGAGCATAAACATGTATGAATTCTGAACTATTACACACTCATTCCATATATGAAGAACACATAATGGCAAGTTTTACAGGAAAGACATACATAAGGGAAAGGAAATAACAGACTGTAACTATGAAATACACATGAATCTTTGCAGCAACATGCCATCATTTGGCTCTGCAATTTTATTAACGATAGATCTCAAAATGCATAACACAAAATATCATGGGTTCCAACCTTGTCCTCCTCTATTGAGGATATATTTATAGCTTCATAGGCTCTCGAGACCAACCTCGAAACAAAGCAAAAGACAATTGCAACATGGAAATGAAAATATTAACAAAATTTTGATTTGGAAGATTAGCCATGATCATAAAAACAAATCATAAAATCACGTTCGAACGCACATAGTGGATCAATCTTGGAATTTTGAAAACAGGGACTCAGGATCGCTTGCTGAAAATGACAGTCGAAACCTCTCCAATGACCTGCAATAGTTTCAATCTTTCTTTCTTCTTCCACCTATGAAATAAAACTCAGCCATAGATCATGATCTACGAGACATCTTAACTGTCCAACGATGCATCCTCTAGCCAATTTTGCAACTCGCCAACTTGATAAACTTCCTGCTTATTCTCATTGCAAAATCAATTTTAGCCATAGATCAAAACTGCGCCATGATCTCCACAGTCCAAAGTGTGGGAGTCTACAAGATTTCGCAGCCCCAAACTATTTTATCTCACGTGCATGTTTCGGCTGCGAAATGCACACCCACCATAGATCTGGATTGAGCATTGATATTGACCGTTGGAATATGCACCTTCACTCTCCATAAAGAGACTTTTGCACCTTCAATTTTTAGCGCAGTATCCAATGGGGAGGGGACACATCATTTACGCACATTTCCCATCGCACACACGCCCTCCAACTTTGAGTGTGCAAATTTACCCAGTGAAATCAATCTCCATCGTAAATCTAAGATAAAGGATTATCTATGCCATTGAAAGCTGCAGGGCCTACCAAGTTCTGCATATCAAGAGATTTTCTTACCTCATGCACATGTTCCCTTTTCTTGCACCGTCGATCTTAGACAGAGACATTCCCAGTCGTTGACATGAGGTCTGGAGAAAGCAGAAAGCGGGATTCTACCTTTTCCTCGACCAAAATCCTATGTCTTTCGCTTTTTGATGTTTTCCCTTTTCCCTTTTTCTTTCTGCACTATTGATCTCCGCAAGATTCATTTTCAGCCGTTGATATGGGGTAAAGACACGAGCTGTAGAAGGCGGAACTTCAACTTTTCACGTCCAAATTCTCATGTTTTCCGCTTTCCTCTTTTTCCCACTCCGCCTTTTTCTTTCCGCACCATTGATCTATGTGGGAGCTTTGTGGATGATCGATCCTGTGGATTGCGGAAGGCCGAAGTTTGAACATTTACGACCAAATTTTTGTCCCTTTTCTACATCTGTCTTTCCGCTTGCACCTTTAACGGAAAGTGGAAGGCGGATTTTCCAACTTTCGCAACTACAATTTTGTCTTCTCCACTTCTTCCTTTTTCTAGACCGTTGATTTGTGTGAAATTCATCCCTGACCGTAGAATTTGTGAATCGCGGAAAGCGGGACTTCAACTTTTCACAATAAAATATTTTGGTACTTCCGCTTTTTTAGCTCCTCTCTTTTTTTCTTTTCTGAGTTATGGATATTTTACAAAAGTGTTCTGAGTCGTCGAACCTTGGACTGCGAAAAATAGAAGTTGGGATTGCAACTTTTATAACCAAATTTGTACCTCTTCCACTCTTCCGCTTTGTATTTTCCTTTGGCAGAAACAATTTTCGGCCTTTGATCTTCTCTGTTGTGCATCTGAGCCATCCATTCGCTACAGAAACTCGTTAACATTTATCAAGGTCATATGATAAGGAAATTTTTAGATCTTATTCCTTCAAGTTTATTGGACAAATCCCTTACCAATTATTTAGCCTAAAAATGGTGCTAACAACTGTCTCCAACTAGGGATGTTATCGTTCAGGTGCCAAATCCATTGGTATGTTCCCAACATTTCAGACCTCAAACTTTTTTTTTTTTTTGTAAGTTAAAATAAAGAAAAATAGAGACATGGCTACCTTTCTAGATCTTGGGGCCTTCTCTTTGGGCTTCAAATCCTCTAGATCACCGTTTGTACTGTCTAAAAAGTAAAGAAATATATACAACTATGATACAAAAATTACCTCCTCCCTCGGGACAAGTAATGTTTGAGAAACCTTCCATCGACTAGACCTCCTCTCAGCTGAGACCCATCTTGATGTCGTAGAATGAATGCATTCTCACCTCTGTATGCTTCAATGATATGGGGACCTACCCACATGTGATCAAACTTCCCATGTTTATCTTCCCTAGGATCATCCCACTTCAAAACCAAATTCTCAATCTAGAATTGTTCTTCCTTTACCTTCCTATCAAAAGTGTTCTTCATCTTGTCTTGATGTATTTGCAAGTTACCATAGGATTTGTCCCTCAAATCATTCAATTCTATGATATGATTTATTCTTCTTTGCACATGATTCGGTTCATCATGTTGTTCATGCAATAAATTCATGACTGGAACTCCCAAAGATGCTAGAAAAACCACCTCGACCCCATTGCTCACCATTCCAATTGCTCTCTTTGTGCTGGTTCTGTTAGCCCACAAAGCATATTTTAGCTTTGTATGCCAAGCTCTTTTGTTATCCTCCAACAGCTTCTTAATGATTTTCACTAGGATTTTGTTTGAAGATTCATCCAGTTCATTTCCCTGTGGATAGTATGCAGTAGAATGATTGAGACTAATATGATACTTTGACAAAAACTTATCATTTTCTTAGATTTAAAAGTAGGTGCATTGTCTATCACAATACTTTTGGGACAACCAAATCTAGCCAAAATATTATCTTCTAGAAATCCCATAATTACTTCATCTGTGGCCCTTCTTGTAGGTATTGCTTCAATACACTTAGTTAAGTAGTCAGTTGTTGTTAATATCCATCTATGTTGTCCTGAAGAATTGGGATTTATTTCCCCAATAAAATCCAATCCCCACTGCTAAAATGGTGCTTCTACTAATATTGGATTGAGAGGGAGGGGAACCACCTTCCTCTTACCATAAAAGATCTGGCATTTCTAACATGTAGTAGTATCCTTGTAAACATCTGAAAATATTGAAGGCCAGTAAAAACCACCTCTCAAAATCTTGTTTGATGTCACCTTCCATGAATGATTCCCACCACAATCTCCCTTGTGAAATTCCTTCATAGTCTGATTAGCTTCATTCTCCAGGAGGCAATTGAGTAAAACACCACCGGGATCTTTCCAATAAAGGTATTGATTGAGAATACAAAACTTGGCAAATTTCAACTTTACTGACCTTGCTCTTGTTTTGCTTAACCTTGTAGGAGCCTATAAATTTTGAAACACATACACAATATAAGAATACCATGGAGATACAGAGAAATCAAGCATTACCTGTGTCTCTTCATCAAGACAATTTGAATGATTAGTCAAGAAATTTAGCTGCAATGATTCAAAGTTGGAATTTGTCATCATCTTTTCAAGTCCTTGTCCTTTAACTAGCTTGGTGGGATTAATTTCAATGTCATACTCCAGTAACACAGCAATCCACTTTTCTCTTTTTCCCTTTGGATCTAGTTGTGTGAGAATGATCTTCACCACATTCTAGGAACATAAGCAATGATATGTGAATGAAGAACATAAACTCTAAAATCTTTCAAAGATTTAATCAGAGCATATTCTTGTTTTTCCGTAATGTCATATTTCAACTCTCCATCTCTTAACACTTTACTAAAAAACGCTATAGTTTGTTCAGCATTCTGATTGTTTCTCTGTAATACTACTCTAGCAATAGTGTGATCAGAAACATAAGAAAATATCAGAAAATATTTGTTAAAATATGGACTTACTAGAACTGGTGCTTCTATGAGTGTTTGTTTAATATCTTTGAAAGATCTCCTTGTGTCTATTGTCCACTTTATCTCACGGTCCTTTTTTAGCATATTAGATATATTCATTAGTATCTCAGCAAAACTAGGAATAAACCTTCTCAAGAAATTTACCTATCCAATGAATGATTGCACTTCCTTTTTACTTCTTGGCTCCTCAACTTTCAAGATTGCACTGATTCTCTATGGATCAATCTTTATACCATCCTTTGAAATACAATTCCCTAGCAAAATTTCCTTCCTCCAATGCAAAATTTGATTTTATGGGGTTTAATGATATTCCATACCTTTTACATTTCAGAAAAACTTTCTCAAAATGTCTAATATGCTCCCTTTCATATCTTGAGTACACAGTGATATCATCCATGTAGACAACCACAAATTTATCCTTTTCCTCTGCAAAAGTAATGTCCATGGCACGCTGGAAAGTGGCCCCTGCATTCATTAAACCAAAAGTCATTTTGGAATACATAAATGTACCCCATGGTGTAGTAAAGGCAATCTTTTCTTGATCCTCAGGAAACACTTTGATCTGATTGTATCCTGAGAAACCATCCATAGTTGAAATCCTTTCAGATCCCACCACTTTTTGAAAAATATGTTCCATATGAAGCAAAGAGTAATTATCCTTCAGAGATACTTTGTTAATATTTCTAAAATCTATGGAAATCCTGATTGCACCATTCTTTTTCCTAACAGGCACCAAATTCGCAGCCCATTTGGAAAATCTCAGGGTCACTATAATCTTGGCATTGAATAATTTTTTAATTTCCTTCTCAATAACAGGAGGCATCATTGGATTAACTCTTCTCAATCTCTGTCTGAAAGGTTTCTCACCGGGTTTTATTGGGATTGTATGTTGTATGATAGAAGTATCATCAAATTAGCATAGTATTCTTTTTCTTTGATAGACAAATTTTTTGACAGTTTTATGATCCTTGTATTTTCTTCAGTTCCTATAATTTTCTCCTCAATAACATCATCAGCAGGATTCACTTTTGGATCTCTAGCAACATCATTTTGATCAAAAAACTTCTCTAAAGGGATTAGGCCTCTAGGGATATGATTACTCTTCAATTGAACTATATCCTTCCCCCCCGGTGAGTTTTTAAGCTTTTTGTTTTCAACAACTTCTTCACTCTCTGCAACATCTTAGAAGTTTTCAAAATTGTCTTTTTCACTATCTATCTGAGTATTTACAAACTCACCAAACAACTCTAAAAATATTTGTATCTAGATATCATCTTCAAATACTTGCCAATATTTGGAATTATCTGGTATGGAGGGTCTGTTCACAATATCAACTTTATACTTTCTTTGGCCAGCAGTGGGAGTTTTAAATTTACCAGCAACAATAGCTAAAGAGTCAGCTATGGTGCTTTCATATCTAGGAATCACTTTGATTTTATGCTCCGTAAAATACTTACCAAACATATCCCACACCTCATTTCTATAAGCCCTCATTCTGGGATGTTTGGTATGATAAGTGTCATTCACATGGTTTATTACAAGCTTTGAATCTCCCATGAATTGCACCCTCTTTGCTCCCATATCCTTCAAAGCATTCAATCCTAGTAATAAAGCTTCATACTCTGCCACATTATTGGTACATTCAAAAGTTAACTTATATGACAGAGCCTTAAAATCCATGATAGGAGAGATAATGTATACACATGCACGAACACCAACTTTTGCCACATATCCATTAAAATACATAGTCCAGAGACCCTCTTCTTTCAGTTTCTTTTCCACAACCTCTTGTCTCTTTGCAAACTCTTCCTCTTCCTTAACTTCAATGGGTACAGGAATTTCAGGATCACAGGGAAAACCCTCATTAAAGAAAATGGAAGATCCCAAGTCAGTATGAACAACATAAATAGCATGATTATCTAGTTTTTCTTGGTTGCTAACTACATAAGGAGTTCTTTTCTCACAATATAAACTTTTATTCCCCCCATCCATAGGAATGGCAACATAAGACATATCCATTTGAAAACTTCCTTTCAATTTAGAAGTCCAAGAACTTGACAACAATACACCAAATTTAGGAGGAATGTCTGCTACAACAACATCCATTACCACAATATTAGATGGAATTTTTGTCAAAGTTACCACCATATCTTTAATCA
>LPNX010026897.1:108641-129558 GCA_001517045.1 Pseudotsuga menziesii
AACTTTCAATTTTGAGAGCTCTGTCTACAAGTTAAAAGTGGAAACAACTTTCTCTACATCCACCAATGCTGGTTGTTTCACTCCTTTTGTTTTCTCTATTTTATTTTCTGATTCTTTATATACAATGGGTTCTTTTTGTTTTTCACTTCAGTTTTATGTATTTTTTTGACTACTAGAAGGTTGATTTTGATTGAACCTTCCTTTATTTACAATAACATCTCTATTTCTCAATTTTATCTTTCTCTAGACATCAACTATGGCATGCAAATATCCTCTTCGGTACTGCTCTGACTCTTCCTCAAAATCATTATTGGCATCCTCCTGGGAAAACATACTATGTTCTTCCTCTGTGAGGTATATTTTAGATTCCAAGTTACCAAAGTGGTGAATATGATCCTCAATAGATTCAACCTCATCTTCATCTGCAACATATTTCTCAAGAAAAGGCGGCCTTATTTGTTGATCATCTGTATTTCTAGGATTCCTCATATCTCTCTATCTAATTTGTGGAGGTGGGGGAGGATTGGACCTTCTGAAGTTTGGGTTTCTGATTTGAGTTTGATTATGTTCTCTGTTCAATGGGATATTATCCACAGTCAGTCTATCCATCATATTTTCCATTGTTTCCAACATCATTTCGAATTTTACATCATTTGAAGAAGCAGCAGCAGAAGCAGAAGGTACATTTTCTTCTCTAGCTTTCCTTGTTTCTACTTTCTGCTTTATTTTTCCACTTGCCATCATATTAGCTTCCACTTATAAAGCATCTTGAAACATGGAAGACTTGTTGATTTTCTCTCTCTCAATAATAATGCAAATTCACCATCAAACGCATCAGCATAATGTAGTTTTGCAAAGGCTACAAGGGGTTTAATAGCAGTAGGAATAGAGTTATATACCCTCATAAATCAACTAGAAAACTCGTGTACATATTCAAAACCTCCTTTCATAATATTAGTACATTGGGAAAGCAGCTGCAAAGGACTTGTCTTATCACCCCATCTTTCTAAAAATAAAGTTTGGAAAGCCTCAAATGTGGCAATGGACCTAGCAAGTAGATCTCTAAATCATTTATTTGCCTCTCCTAACAAACTTAGTGCAAACAAACTCATCTTAATATCATCTTCATCAATCAGATCCAAGTCCACATAATCATCAAATCTATCAACATGTTTTCTTGCTGTGAAATTTCCATCTCCATCATAGAAGGGAATTTTCTAGGCATTATTTTGAGGAAGGTCATGCAGTAAAGCAGGTAAGGCCAATGGATCAAACCTATCAGCCATTTGTTTGGGTGGATTTGTAACAAGAGGAGGAGCTTGAAAGGCTGGAGGGGTTTGAATAGTTCGTGCGATATAAGGCTGCAAGTTTTGAATAGCGGTGTTTCTTTCTTCAGTTTTCACTGAGTTTTGAAGATTGTGCCAAAGAGAATGAAGCAAATATGATTCTAACCAACTGGCATTAATTTATGTTTCCCTCAAATCAGATTCAGATTTTTATTTTAACAAGGATTGTCCAAAATTTGTTTCCCTCCCAAAATATTGAATGCTATGAAATTCTTGAGAAGATGAAGCACCAAACTAAGAAATATATATTTGTTCTTTTCCCTTATTTCTAAGCAATCTTTTTGGGTTTTCCACTCTCAGTAATGTTTCAGTTTTAGGGTTACCTCATGTATGTGACCTCCTGGGAGCTAGGATGCCTTCTAAAATATTGCTCAAAATCAATGTGGAGTCGCCAGGGCAAATATACAACCTATTTCAAATGCAGAAGTCTCTGTTTTCCCACAAAAACCCTTTCTTCTTGGAATCTTTGTTGTCTCCCAAGGCTGATTTACACTTTTGTTCCCCGACAATGGCGCCAATTTATTAGCACTCAGAATTGTACCCAAGGTTGCAGAAGGTAAATCCCAGGGTAACAACATAACCACTTTAAGAAAGGGAGTTGGCTTCTTCCTTTCTAGAGAGGCATCTCTCACTGATTTTTAACAGGGATGGATATCAAACTAAAATAAAATTCAGATTATGTTTGTGGTTGAAACGAGGCAAGCATAAATTGGGATATGGAGTCACAAGTATTCATGAATCATAGAACAGTTTGCGGGTGAAATTCTACAAAGGCAAGGTAGCACTCGGTTATAGTAAAAATGTTGTTGGTCTGGTGATAAAGAAGAAAGAATTGTAGTCCATTAACATAGAGCACCGAAAAGATGAATTTTGCATTAACTTTGGTTGAAAATATTTGTGGATATATGAAACAATAGCCAGAGCATAAACATGTATGAATTCTGAAATATTACACACTCATTCAAGATATAAAGAAAACATAATGGAAAGTTTAATAGGAAAGACATACACAAGGGAAAGGAAATAACATGCTGTAACTACGAAATACACAGGAATCTTTGCATCAACAGTCTAGCATTTGGCTCTACAATTTCATTAATGATAGATCTCAAAATGCATAACACAAAAAACTCACAGGTTCCAACCATGTCCTCCTCTATTGAGGATATATTTATAGCTTCATAGGCTCTTGAAACCAACCTCGAAATAGAGCCAAAAATAGTTGCAGCATGGAAATGAAAATCTTAACAAAATACTGATCTGGCAAATTCGCCATGATTATAAAAAAAATTAGGAAAGCACGTTAGAACGTGCATAGTGGATCAATTTTGGAATTTTAACAGCAAGGACTCAGGCTTGCTTGCTAAAAATGATAGTCAGAACCTCTCCAACGGCTTGCAACAGTTTCAATATTCCCTGCTTCTTCCACCTGTGAAATAAACCTCAGTCGTAGATCTTGATCTACAAGACATCTTAACTTTCCAACGATGCAACCTCCAGCTGATTTCACAACCCGCCAACTTGATAAACTTCCTACTTATTCCCATTGCAAAAACAATTTTAGCCATAGATCAAAAATCTGCCATGATCTCCACCATCCAAAGTGTGGGGGTCTGCAAGATTTCGCAACCTTGAACTATTTTATCTCTTGTGCATGTTTTGACTTCGAAATGCACACCCATCATAGATCTCGATTGAGCATTGATCTTGACCATTGGAATATGCACCATCACGTTCCATAAATTGACTTTTGCACCTCTGATTTTTAGCGTGATATCTAATGGGGAGGGGACACATCATTTACACACATTTCCCATCGCGCATGCGCCCTCCAACTTTGAGTGTGCAAATTTACCCAGCAAAATCAATCTCCATCATATATCTGAGATAAAGGATGATCTAGGCCATTGAAAGTTTTGGGGCCTACCGAATTCTGCATATCAGGAAGTCTTCTTACCTCATAAACATGTTCCCCTTTTTCGCACCGTCAATCTTATACAGAGACCTTCCTAGTCGTTGGTTTGAGGTCTGTAGAAAGCGGAAAGCGTGCTTCTACCTTTCCTCAACCAAAATCATGTGTCTTCCGCTTTTCGATGTTTTCCCTTTCGCCTTTTTCTTTCCGCGTCGTTGATCTCCGCAAGATTCATTTTCAGTCATTGATCTGAGGTAAATATGTGGGCTGCGGAAAGCGGAAGGCAAAACTTCAACTTTTCACAACCAAATTCTTATGTTTTCCGCTTTTCGCTTTTTCCCTCTCCGCCTTTTTCTTTCCGCACCGTTGATCTATGCGGGAATGTTTCGGATCGTCGATCCTACGAATCGTGGAAGGAGGAAGTTTTAACCTTTACTACAAAATTTATGTCCCTTTTCTGCCTCCGCCTTTCCGCTTTCTCCTTTAGCAAAAAGTGGAAGGCGGATTTTCCAACTTTCATGACTGCAATTCTTCCTTCTCTGCTTCCTCCTTTTTCTGGACCGTCAATTTGTGCAGAAGTCATCCCTGACCCTAGATTTTGCGGATCACGGAAAGCAGGACTTCAACTTTTCATGATAAAATCTTTTGGTACTTTCGCTTTTTGATCTCCGCCTATTTGTTCTTTTTCGAGCCGTGGGTCTTTGGCGGAAGCATTCTGAGCTGTTGGATCTTGGACTGCGGAAAACAGAAGTTGGGATTCCAACTTTTATAACCAAATTTTTACCTCTTCCACTCTTCTGCTCCTGATTTTCCTTTGGCGGAAATGATTTTTGGCCTTTGATATTCTCTGCTATGCATCCAAGCCATCCATTCGCTGCAGAACCTCATTAACATTTATAAAGGTCATATGATAAGGACATTTTCAGACCTTGTTCCTTCATTTACTGGCCAAATCCCTTACCAATTATTTAGCCCAAAAATGGTGCTAACACTTTTCTTATGTAACTTTTTTGTTTCGGTTGATTAATACAAATAAAGACTTACAATTTTTTTTTTAATAAAAAATGTTAAATTATTAGCTTTTGTCTATTAAACCTTGAGAAAAAACTAGCATAGCCACAAGTAAAGTGGTCGGTAAATGTTAATAAGTACAACTAGCCACTTAGTTTTGTGGAGATGGTTGGTTGTTAAACAAAAACTAAACATTAAACTAATTACCAAATAAACATTAAATTGATTAATATAAACATAAAGCAAATAGTATTTAATAATAAAAATTTAAAAAAAAAAAACCATTCTTGCTACCCCTTTTTTTAACCACCACATAAGTAAACCTTATTTAAATCTTAATCAAGATATATTTAAGAATAACAATATATGATGATCTTGAAATGAATCTTGGTTGTACACTTGTTACACTCGGGTTAATCTTGTTGATCCACTCAAAGAAAGCCATAATATAAGATAATATCTAAATTTGTATCGATGTAATTAAAAAATATTAAAAAAAAATTATTGGACTTTATAGAATTTGATATTTTGTAATGTAGTGTTTTCAAATTAATTTAAAATAGCTAAACATATAATCTCTACCTAAGGACTAAAAAATCATTAAAATGCATATCAACATCTTATTTTGCATTATTTTTAACACTATCAATATAGTTATCTAATGTCAACATCCAAGCTCATCAAAATAATTCATTGTTAATTGGTAAAATCTTTATTCTTGGGCTGAAAATGTGCAAAGTTCAAGTTTTATCAATATAGTTATCTAATGTCAAACATCCAAGCTCATCAAAATAATTCATTGTTAATTGGTAAAATCTTTATTCTTTGGGCTGAAAATGTGCAAAGTTCAAGTTTCTTTCTGAACATTACAAAGTTAGGTTTGAAATATAGTTATCACTCAAAAACAATAAAAAACAAAGAAGCCATCCTTTAAACTTCATTGCAAATTTTTGACATTATTTTTATGTTAGTAAATATTTAAAATTATAATATCAATTTTTTTAATATTTAATAAATCTAAGTTTAAAATAAATTTATATTAATTATTAAAAAAATTTGATTATATAAAAAAATAAAAATTCAAATTTATTTCCATAATGAACTAGAGATTAAAATACTCATAAAAAACAACATACACTATTACATCTTTTAACATATTTCTTGAAGTCAGTGTTTAGACTTTAACATATTTCTTTACGGGAATGTTTAGAATTTACGTAGAATGATTCCAAATTTATCACCAATTGGTTCACTAATGGGTAAAATACTTGATTAAAGGGTGAAATTAAAATATTTTTCTAAAGGTAAATTAGATATTACAAAGTTCACATATTTATCGAATTAGATATTTTTCTAATGGTAAATTAGATATTTAAAATTCAAATTTATTTCCATAATGAACTAGAGATTAAAATACTCATATTTCTTTACGGGAATGTTTAGAATTTACGTAGAATGAATCCAAATTTATCACCAATTGGTTCACTAATGGGTAAAATACTTGATTAAAGGGTGAAATTAAAATATTTTTCTTCAAGATAAATTAGATATTACAAAGTTCGCATATTTATCGAAAAAAAATATATAACAACACCAAAACACCTTTCAACGTTTAATCTATATATATTTTCCATGACAATAGAAAGCAATCTTTTTCTTTATTATTATTAATACTCATTTCCATATTAAAATAGGTATTAAAATTTAAATTAAATATATTTATTTAAGATAAACACATGTTTAACTTTTTTGTTGGGTTTCTTTCTAAACACATGTTTAACATATTTATTTAAGATAAATCTCAAATTTAAAGGCAATACACCATATCCTATCCCATCCTCCTTGCAAAAGCAAATCTCTCCCCATTGAGAGCATGGCTATGACCAAGTACCTAATGTAAAAAAACAATATAAACAACATGGAAGAAAAGAGGCTTCTTAAGATTGCTTCTGACCGTCATCAAAACCACACGTGGCTTAAGTGAGGTTGGCATAAAAACACCAAATCTTGGCTAAACCATTGAAGAGTAGAAGAAGATGTTACTCTGCATAATAGTGAAAATATTAATTTGAGTATTATTAGATCTAAATTTAAGAAGATGTGGTGTGTTAAAGAATCAAAAGATTAGGGAAAATTAAGATATTATGAGGTGATGAACCATAATCTAGAAAATCATATTATTTTAAATAATATAAATAGGAAAATAAACATTCCTAAAATACAAAACAAGGCATTAGACAACTCCTAAAACATGGTGGAATGAGAAAATTTGTCATATTTATGACAATAAGTGAGTGGAAAATATATTAAAAAACACTTTCTCATATATTGTTTTGAATATACCCACATTAAAATGTAATTTCAAAATATTTGATACACTATTGACATTTCTAACCTTTTAAATCATCACAACTATGATGAGTTAAAACTTTTTAACACAAATAAAATTCTTAAAAAGAATCCTAACTTCTTATAAGATCCATTAAATGAAAGTTTTATTGGACATCATCATCATCATATGGTTGTTCATATTCACACGGATTGACAACTAAACAACTTCAACATATGAATTACATCTTCCCTTCTTTTAATTAATGTTATTATTTTCTTTTAATTATTAAAAATGTAATTATAATCGTTATAATAATTATTAAAAATATTTTTAAAATGTGTATATATATAGTATTTAAATAAAAATAAAAATAATATTTATATTTAAAGAAAAATATATATCAGGAGGTTCATAAGATTATTCATAAAGAGAGATACAAAACACAAAAGGAGAACCAAACCATCTTTTCAGTTGATACAGTCAAGACTTATATCAATATAATCATTCATTTTGGCAAAAAGAAACAACAAAACTGGAAGATGAAATAGCACTGAGTCTGCTAACTTTTTGGACAATATCAAAAGCAGAAAGCCACGGTATCCACTTCTTCCTCATTCACAAATTCATAAAAGCATAAAGTACCCGTCTGCATAGATAGGACCTCCTTAGAAATTTCATTAGCCTTCCTATTTAGCTCTTTGTAAATATGGTAAAATTTATCCACTGGAAGAACTGAAGAGAGTCCTAAATTCGATGGAGAAGTTGTCAGGACCTTGTATTTTCAATAGAAATTTTCCTATTATCCCAATCTATCACAACTTTCGAATCACACATTACTTGAATGTTGTTAACTCTTTTTAAACTTGATAAGTGAAGTAATGTCCATAAAGTTGTGAACTTTTCCTTCATGTTATTGCCCCTGCTCAAGGCGTAAGAAATAAGAAAATAGTGAGACTGGTTCAGATAAAGGGATACACCAAATATGCATATAGTTGGACGGCCTTAACTGAACCCATTGAAATAACCCCAAGGATTTTAATAGTCTAACTAAGGCATGCCAGTTACACGAGGCTTAAGATCTTTTCGCTCCACTTTGAACTCTCTTGAAAGTTTTAAGATCAATCATGTTGCTGAGGCCACATGAACGTCACAAATCCTGAAAGATACTAGAGTTTTGAGACCGCCAGATGTTGTATACAAAAATGCTTGGAAAGGCTTCGCAATTTCTTACTATCATATTGTCACATGCCCTAATTTTGCAAAAATAATATTATCATATTTGATTTTATTTCAAGACAATATGTTAAATTTTATGCTAAGTTGTAATTGATGACTCAGCAGAGTCAAGGATATTGAATGTAATTCTGAATATTTTAATTATAAATAAATAAAAGTGGAGACAACAGCTTGGGAGATCTGTTAAAAGAGTGTTTACTGGTCAAGTTGGTGGAGGAGACTGGGTGGAGAGCAAGTAGACAAGTGGTAGCATCCTCAAACACTTCCAACTGTTGCAGGTGGAAACCTCCCTACATTTGGGGTCATGATACCCCAAGAAAGTGGGATCAGAGCAGGTGGCTCAATTAATGACAACTGACCCAAAAGACCTAGGCAATCTTAATAAAAATGCCCATTGAAGAGAGCTGAGACTGCTCATTCCAGGGAGGTGAACATTCAGGTGGATGTACTTCAAAGGATTTCAATGGGAAGGGACTTTGTGGAAGGTGATTGAGGGGTTAACTGCAAAAGTGATCTGGTGCAGCTTTTCAGCTGAAGGATCTTGCTACTTAGTGCAGAGTGAATACTGAGTCATTGGACTAGTATATTGTTTGCTTGCTCTACTAGTTCTCAGCCAAGGAGACCAGGAACAAGCTCGGGGGTCTTGAGGAGATGTTGTTTGAGCGCTCTCCAGGAGTTGGTAGGGGGGAACGGCCTCCCAACGCTGTTGTTGTCCAGCTTAAATAGGTTCTACAGTCTTTTTATTTTTACTATGTTAAATGTTTATATGTGAGACTAATTGATTAATAAATATTAAATTTTTAGTAGTAAACTGATAGATATTGTAATCTTTTAGTTTATTGAAACACTAAAGCTGAAATTGAGGAAAAATAATCCTAACCTGTGTTTTTCCACATCTGGAATGGACTAGACCGTACTCCAGCACAGGCAGTGTATGTTAAAATAGATGAAGGATATAATAGAAAACTGGAATGAATAGATGTTTATGCATTTCATAATATCAGGGTAACCTATTCTGTATGTAATTTGTTATCAGAAAAGACCAATAACCTGTTTATATATGTTTCATATTAACCAGTTTTTGTAGGTAAGTACTTTAGAAAAGAAATAAAAATAACTCAGCACAAGTAGAAGGATCTTTTTATAAATAAGTACTCTAGTAGAAAATAGGTATATTTATACACAGCACTTTGCTATCTTTTTGAAATTTAGAACTTACAAGATGGAAAACTATGTTAGGTTACACATATATTTTTCTGTGTATTTTACTTAGTAACCTGTGTTTAGACAATAGAAGAAGTACAACTAAAAACTACTTGTTTACTTTCAGTACAACAAAGATATAAACTAATAAGTATATATAGTCTATTAGTAATCATAATAGTTTAAATACTAACAAGTACTATTAACTTAGGAAAATGATATGTGAAATTAATTCTGATATTAAGAAAGAAAATGTATTAACTTAGTTTATTTATCTATTTATTTAGTTAACCAAACTAAAACAATAGTTACTATAAAAAAAAAGGTTTTAAGAAAAGTATCATTCTTTATCAAAAATAGACTCTTTATTAAATTAATGTTTACGAATAATTCTAATGAAAAACTAGCTAACATTTCAGTAACACAATAAGATTATGATAAATATTTAACAATACATGTCTTTGTAGAGCTCTACTGTAAATATTAACAGGTTTATTCTCTACAAAAGAAATACAAACATAGACATACGAACTGTTACTTCTAGTTACTGTACTTCTAACATTTAAGTGTTTAAAATACAAATTTAAGCAAACCCATTACACTATAATAACAATACTTAATAGTAATTGTTTTACAAATAACATAAGCTCACATAATAAAACTAAAAGAATTCTTTAACCAGAGTGTCATGGAAGGAGAAACCTAGCTCATATTTTTGAGCGAATAACAAAAGCTATAAATTATTTTCTGGTGCAAATAGTTTAACCTTAGTTCAAACAACATTAACAAAAGTTTAAGCAATTAATAAACAATACATATTAATACACAGTCGAATAAGATAATAAATCCGAGTACAAAGAGTTACATAAACAACATAAGATAAACAATCATATAAATAACTTAGGGTAGAATGAGTCTGAGCTCAAAAGGAAACCTGTATGTTTTCAAAAGAACTGTGTATCGTATGATAGGCCGTAAGGCTTTAAACTTTTATAGAGTACAAAAACCAGTGTTAAGCCGATGCACCCATATTGTAATATGGGGTTTAAAATAACGAAAACAACAAACCAAGTATCAAAACTACTTCTTATAAAATCTTTTTATACAAGAAGGAAGCTTTACAAGTCACGGCAGTGTGCCGGAGTCACCCTGTTGAAGCAAGGGTTTTAAACAAAAACAAAAAAAAAACTAGTAAACTGAAGAACAACATCCCAAGAATAGGTAACAACCATGCTGTAATTCCTTCCATCTGGACATTGTCCCCTAAGGTCTGCACAAGCAAGGAGAGCCATTGGTAACCAGGGCTTACCCGAAGACAGAACGTCGGCCAAATTTTTTGAAGTATTTCCTTCCAAGGGTTTTGCGAACTGTCATCTGCAAATAAGATTCAAAGTATAATTAGAATTTGGGTTTAGCACTGAATTCATAATTTTATTCATAGCTTGCATTCTTTGTTTAAAGACGAAAGTTACCTGAACTATGGGAACCGAGGTCAAGAAGTAGGCAGACTGAAACCTCACGCACAACATCTATCGTTTTTCACCTGTAAGTAAAGATGAGGGAGCCACGAAGGAACAACAGCACTGCAACTAGCGTAAGAAGAAGCCAAACCCTCACTTTTCTGTAGTGACAAAGACGACGGAGGACACACAATGCAAGTTACACAGTCAACAAGAGCAAGAGCAAGTCAAGGCAGTGGCAAAAAGACCACGACTTTAACCCTACAACTAGCGACTGTGTAAAACAACCCACATGCACAGAGAAGTATTACAGGAAACTTTCAATCACGAGCTATGGCATGAACACTCACTCAAAAACAACGACCATTCAAAGCATTACACGGATAGTGGAGATGGAGGCAAGCTACTGCGAGCCTTCAACGACCGTAGTAAAACCCAAACCATGTAGAGACAAAACCCTCGACAAAATAATGAGGAGATAGGGTTGCAACAAAGAATTTTAAATCACGATTTGCATGGCAAGGAGAGTGCCACGTATACTCAGATCTTTTCACCTCTCTATGGGTCTTTTGTATAGTTATGACTGCAAACATTCAAACCAAATAATTGATAATCAATTACCTTATGCACGTAATGATATACATTTTTAACGTAAAGTCAATACCGTATCATTGCCAACAAGTCAATCCTCAACCTTGAACAAGGGTTTTCCAACATTTAATTATAATGAATAATGTTATAAATAGTTTTGGAAAGAACTGGTTTTACATATGATTTTGATGCCCTCGTTTCTCAAAAATTTTGCTATGAATATCAATGCCAATGATGTAAGGATTCTCTTAACTTTTCATAATCACACTTATAAAGAAAATATTAAGAGGTTAGCATAAGCATTGAATATGTTTTAAAATGCTTTAAAAATCTTGGTATTTTATTCATAAGCTATGAATGGTTAAGTCATAAGAATAGAATTAAATGAATATGGTGTATAAATATATAATAACTCTGGTGTACAACAATAGTTCCTTCATTTAAAAATGAATCTAATGTACTGGGTGTAGGATATAAAACCTACAGGTACTTAATCTTGGAAGCTCCACAATGCTTACCAAGTTCTAAGTCAAATTGGATCAAGGTTAAAGATAGAAGTAGAGTTTAAGATAGTAAATTATCTAGGATTTTATTGCACTACTTTTACAATTCAGTAGATAGTAGGGTAATGCGAAGTCATCGCCTAGTGATGTCATAAAGGAAATGGGTAATCCATTCATGATGATAAACTAATAACTTTAACCATGTGGAGTCCTAATTGAATTAGAGTTAAAAAGAATTTTTCAGGCTTGTGTTCCAAATAGCATAGGTCCATTTTAATTATATACAATGATAAGCAGTGCTTTTATTATTATGATAATAATGGCAGTAGACTATTATGTCAAAGGAGGAGTTTTGAACTTTTATCTTGAGCTTTTCTAAAACTGGAAATCAAGTAGAGTAACATTAAAAAGAAATCTTTATCTAGATTAAGATCTTACTAATAAGAGACAAACAGAAAGGCGACATTAATAACCTCTATGATACAAAGACAAGGTAAAATAGTATTGTGAGTCAAATAAAAGAAACAAACTTTACCTTGCGGATTCTTGAGTCTTCTAAGCAGAATCTTTACACTAGTAGTACATTTCTATGCTAAGAAGTATATCTGGTTAAAACGCCTTAATAAACTTTTAACTGGGTCAAAATTTACTTGTCAAGCCTGTAAAGATGCAGAAAATCCAGATACGTTAGCATATGCTAAGTAAGCCCAGACTAGAAAATGACTCCTCACCTACTTGTCATTCAAAACCATTAGAAGAACTAATTAATCAATTGCAAATTACTTACATTACATATCAAAATTAAAACAACATTAATTTTTATATGTTAAAGTTAAATGGTTATTTATCTTTGTCTGTTTCATATCTTATAATGACTGCTAGTAGATGTCCAACTGCAACTGTAACTTTTTATGCTATCTCAAAATTTTAATTTTTTGTGAAAATTTGGGGTTTTGACATGTGGTATCAGAGCACAAGGTTCAAACACTAGGGCTTAAAGAAGCCCAACTAACTTTTAGGAAACAGTAAACTGAATTATTATGCTGACGTATTTTCTTTTAAATGTTATTCAACAGAGAAATTGTTTTCTGAAGTATAACAGACAGGTATGGAAAGGCTGGAAGAATATGTAGAGGAGGAATCTCCAGTTACTGAACCAAAAAATTTACCAAGAGATCCTATACCAGAGGATTTAACTACCAATTCCTCAAAATTGTTACAAACTATAAAAGACCTAAAATATGAAATGGAGTCTGTAAAGTGAGAAAATTAAAGGATTATGAGGGCTTAAGAAGAGTTGAATCAGATCCTAATTGAAAAGTTTCAAACTGAGGGTAGGGGTAGAAGAACAGAATCAGAAGATACAAGTCATCAACGTAAATCTAAAAGATGAAACATACTAAAACTGAAAGTAGTTCATCTTCTGAGGTGTTTGGTGAACAACGAAATTACCATTCTACTAGTAACAGTAGTGATGATAATCGGTACACTAAAAAGAGGAAATACAAACCTTATGAGGAGATTTTCGAGGAATTCAAAAAGATAAAACCACCAACCTTCAATGGAGAGATTGAGAAGGGGGAGGAAGCTGAATCCTGGTTATCTGGGATGAAGAAGTACTTCCAAATATATAACTATTCTAACCAGTTAAAGGCTAGAATGGCTATTTATAACCTATCAAGAAAGGCTGACATTTGGTGGAAGGACTTGAAAAGAGTAAAGGGAATAAAAGAGAAAAATGTAAACTGGAGTACCTTTAAGAGGTATTTTAAAAAGAAATTTATATTTGAGCAATATTATGAGGAGAGAGAAAAAGAATTTTATGAGTCTAGAAAGTTAAAAGTTCATGAAAAGAATTATGCAACTTACGATCTGGAATTAGCAGTTGTTCATGAAAAGAATCATGCAAGTTAAAGGCTAGAATGGCTATTTATAACCTCTCAGGAAAGGCTGACATTTGGTGGCAGGACTTGAAAAGAGTAAAGGAATTAAAAGAGAAAAATGTAAACTGGAGTACCTTTAAGAGGTATTTTAAAAAGAAATTTCTGTTTGAGCAATATTATGAGGAGAGAGCAAAAGAATTTTATGAGTCTAGAAAGTTAAAAGTTCATGAAAAGAATTATGCAACTTACGATATGGAATTAGCAACTGTTATACGCGCTTTAAAGATGTGGCGACATCACCTAAATGGTAGAAAATTTGTTTTAATGATTGATAATAAAGGATTGAAGTATCTGTTAGATCAGCCTAATTTAAATGCCAGACAAGCTAGGTGGTTATCTTTCTTAAGTGAATATGATTTTGAAATTCAGCACATAAAAGGTAAAGAAAATAAAGTTGTTGATGCATTAAGTAGGAACACAAGGCTAAATTTTGCAGTAGCTATCAACACTTATGCTACAGATTTGGATGAACATCTTAAAGAAGGAATCGAACAAGATGAAATTTACCAGATTTTGCAAGCTAAAACTAAAGAAAATCCAACAGAAAACTTAAGTAAAGGTTACAGTTTAAATGCAAAAGAATTTTTACTGTATAAAGATAGAATGTATGTACCTAACGTACCTAAAGTTAAGCTATTAATTCTAGATGAAATTCATAAAACTCCATACTCAGGTCATCCAGGTTATCAAAAGACTATAACTATGTTAAGAAAAGAGTATTTTTGGCCGAATATGAAGACTGAAGTAGCAGAATATATTGCTAGGTGTTTTGAATGTCAACAGGTAAAAACTAAACATCAACACCCAACTGGATTGCTTCAGCCATTACCCATTCCTAGCTGGAAATGGGAGATAACTAGTTTAGATTTTATTACTGGGATGCCTAGAAATCAAAATCAAAATGATTCTATCATGGTAGTAGTTGATAAGTTAAGCAAAGCAGCTCACTTTATACCTGTTAAAACTACTTATAAAGCTGCAAACATAGCTGATATTTTTCTAAAACAAATTTTTTGATTGCATGGAGTACCAAAAGTCATAATCTCAGATAGAGATCCTAAATTTACAGGAAACTTTTGGAAGTCTTTGTTTAAAGGGTTAAACACTACATTAAATTTTAGTACTTCATTCCATCCTCAAACAAGTGGACAAACTGAAAGAGTAAACCAAGTACTGGAAGATCTATTAAGAATGTATTTGAAAGACCAGCAGGGTAAATGGGAGGATTATTTGCATCTGGTAGAATTTGATTATAATAATAATTATCAGACATCAGCCAGATTTAGCCCTTTTGAAATTTTATATGGACGAAAATGTAATACGCCTATCTCTTGGAGTAATCCAGTGGATAGATTGGTATTAGGTCCTGAACTGTTAAAAGAAATGGAAGAAATTGTAAAACAGGTGCAAGGTAATCTAAAAGTTGCACAGGATCGGCATAAAAGTCAAGCAGACTTAAAAAGAATCGTTGGGGCTCCAACCTTAGCAGTCCTTGAGTGTGGTAACTCCGCGGCTTTTGTGAAAGTTTGTAAGCGAAGTTACGACTCAAAATAGTCTTAGGGGTGTCGGGGTTAAGTCAAATCTCCCTTTTTGTAATAAACTCATGGTTTAAGCCCAGGGTTTAGGGTTCGAGGTGCCCATGGTTTAAGTCCATGGTTTTGTAATAGTGCGCTATATAAATAAGCACTCTTGTAAAGAAGAAAGGTTAGGCTTTTATGTATGAGGAATTGATGCGAAGCTAAGGCTATTTTGTACGAAAAGGTTAAGTCCCAGCTGTGTGCGTGGACGACCTCTGCAGTTGTGTGCGTAGAGGCCTGCAGCTAAGTGCGCAGATCAGAACTGTGATTTTGTAAAGAGTTGAATAAAGCGCAGTTCTGTGGACGTAGCCCCTACACTGGGGGTGAACCACGTTATATCTGGTGTTGTGGTTCTTGTGTTAATTTTGTTATGTTTTTTATGCATTGATAAATATATATATATCTGATAAGTAAGATCGCTGCTAAAATACTAGCTTCGCTGTGAATTCCTAGTAAGGGTTAAGCAAGTCACTATTTGTTTATCTAACTGCGAAGATATATCTGTGAATGCCGAAGTACTGTGTTAATTGATTATAAGTTATTAAAGGCTAAAGGTACATTAATATCCCTCTTCTGCTTGCAGAAACATGATTCTGCGGCACCCCATAGCTATTTCGGGTGAGACTGCAACCTGTTCGCAGGTTGTTGCCAAAAGGGCCAACACTGTGGGTCTTTTGTTGGTGCGAAGTAAAAGTTCTAAACCCAGGTCTGCCCGATTTCCCAACAAATTGGTTCCATTGCTGGGACATGAATATTCAGAATATTCAGATGATTTCCGTCGAGCAAATACCTGCCCCAGCCATTAATGTTATCACATGGAGTGGAGCTACGACACACCTCCAGAATACGGAGAAACAGCCTGACAAGGCTTGGGTTTGTAAGGCCCCCGTGAAAGTCCAAGCAATTGATATTGAAAGAGAACAAGAGACAGTCATGGAAGCTAAGCACGATTTTGTTGATCCTAGCACAGTAGTAGTACCCGCGCAGCAACATTAGCAGGAGTCGCAGCCGCAAGACGCTTCGACGGATAAAGTAAGTACACTGTCCTCCTTTTTACAGAGCTGTATGAAACTATTAAGGAATCATAATGCTTTAAAGGAGCTGCAAAAATTTATTGCTTTCTGTGAACCTCAGAGAAGAGTTGATAAGGAGAAAACTGTTAATCGTGTCTGAAGAGCTGGGAGGGAAATGAGATTGAATGCTCAGATAGGGGAGTATGATATGACTGATGTCATCCTGGACCTAGGATCAGAAGTCAATGTCCTAACCAAGCAAACCTGGGAGAAAATGGGGAAACCCACCCTTGCCTGGTCCCCTATACAGTTGAGGTTAGCCAATCAACAAAGGATTGTGCCCCTAGGGAGATTCCCTAGTCTCCCAATAGATATTGATGGGGTCAATACTTTAGCAGACTTCGAAGTTATTGAGATCATTGATGACAACAATCCCTATCCAGACCTGTTAGGAATTGAATGGCCAATGGAAAATGCTGCAGTCATTAACCTTAAGAAGAGACAGATGACCTTCGAAGGGAAGGATTTGAGAGTCACAATACCACTGGACCCTTCTCAAGGAGAAAGGTACACAGAACCACTCACCGACGAAGCTCAGGATGTCCTGGACCATATTTATAATATCACAGCTAAGGAAGAAGATTATGTTGATCCCACTACCGAAGGTCTCATGGATTGGCAGTGCGACAACTCCTGCATGACGGACTCAAATGATGGGTTAGAAAACTGGCAGAACAGACTCTATGAACTACATGGACATAGATGTGCCAAAATTACCAAGTCTCTCAGATGGATTGGTGTGTAGGTCAGAGTTCTCCCTAATGTTGATGGCTTTTCAGACCCAGAACAGCTCCTTGTACAATTCTCAGAACAGATACCAGAGTCACAGAAAATGGAGATTTTGGACTCCGTGTTCAGAACCACAAAAGCCCGGTGGTGGAATGCCCATGAGGCGTACACTCCTAGTTGGGTAGCTCGTCAGAAAATCCTTCGCCTGAAAGTCAGGGATCTCCGACAGGAGGTCCGAAGCCGGTTCGTTGGGAAGGATAGCCCACAGGAACACTTGGAGCAGTATTACGAAGCATGGAAGCATGTACCTCGTGAAGAATGGGTACATTGGTTTGTACACACCCGGGCAACTGTAGCAGAGAACTGGTATGTGAAGATCCATCTTTTTCATGTTACTGTCTTTAGTGCCCAAGAAATAGCTGAGTACCGACCTGGGTTGATGGAACAAAAAGCTAAGGGAGCGAAGCTCACAGCTTGGTCGCAGAGTTTGCGACGATATGCCGAAGGTCAAGGTGGTGCCGATGGCCCTTATTGTGATGTAGTTGCAGTTCTGGTTATGCCGAAGCACAAAAATGTGGCGCAGTCCAAAATCCGACCGTTGGAACACTACCGATTTGGCAGCGCCGGTACTTTAATTGCCTTAATTACTGTCCTAATGATATCCGTGGAAATCTAGTGCCGTGGAAACAGGATCTTTGTCAAATTTGGTGCCTTCAATGCACAGTTATGACGGATTTAATCGGTGGATTGTATAAGAAGACACCCAGACCCAGGGAAATAACATTACGCATTTCTTTGAGTATCATAATTGAACATATGTCAGCTGATCGTGAACTTCAGGATCTATTGAGAGAATTTGAACAGACGGGTCTGTAAAGTGTTTTAGCCAATCCTCCTGCCTCTGCACCCTACGAAGAAACTTCCCCAGCACCGTCCCAACCAATGCAGACACGATCTACCAGGAAGAAGTTTAAACCAGAAGTACACTCTAAGAGGAATGAAGATCGACACAAGAAGTCAGGGCAAACATCGGAGGATCCTGAGATGAATCCGTTGGGTTCCACGATGGTCCCACCTGCAAAAGATGAGAACATTGCACCGAAGCGTCCACCGTATATTCCACTAGTTCACCCAGGAGTTCAGCTACTGCGGCGGACAAAGAAGTTCACAATACACACCCCTTCATTGCCTTAGGGTGTGCAGTTGGTCGGGACCATAACAGGGAAAATCGACCGGCTCAAGTATGCTGACCATGACACGAATGATCGTGGGAAGTTTCCACAGTTCGCACCAGGATGATACTTGCATCATGTCAACTATCCAGAGGCTAATGCGACATTGCTGGAAGTAAAACAATGGGCTGCCGGCTTGGATCAAGCTGGCCTGCTGAAGATGCTCGATGTTCCCCATTTTGGTCGCAGCACACAGCTAACCATAGTGGTCAAGCAGCTGCTGGCATTAGTACATGATGGCCACCTATGGATAGGAGATAAGAAAATCCCTATTAATGGCAAACTCATTCATAGGATTACAGCCTTACCAATCGCGGGGACTAATCCGGCGACCGAATTTCCTTCAAAGCACGAAGATACGAAGCTCGCACAAAGCATGAAGGAACGCTTCGGCCTGACGAAGGGAAAACGAGGGTATCACACTTCCGCGATTCAACACCTGGAGATTCGCTTCGCAGCTGAGCTTTTAGCATGCAAACTTATGCAAAAGTGCAGACCATATGAAGTGCCTGCTCCGGTTATCAGAATTGTTGCGAACTGTGCCGAAGGCTACAGTTATAACTGGGCAACGTATATCGCGACGGAATTCCTTGAAGACGTTCATGACGCACAGGAGAAAGGTAGGCCCTTTCACTATTCATGGTTAATAATCCTTATTGTTCTCGTAGGATGGAAAGAACCTCCCGAAGCGTAGTTTGCTGATATACCTCCAGAGCTGCCTGGCGCAGTACGGTACGCATCTCTGTGGGTTTCCCAGGATAAAACCCTACAACAAATGAAAAACTGTGTGTTTGCCTTTTATATGATGAGTATCTCGTATGAGATCACAAAAACTCCTCGACTTAGTAATGAGTTATTCTCTCAATATGATGGCGCAGCCCATTTCAGCGTCGACATGCATCATATCTTCATTCAGGCCCGCGCAGATCCAAAACATCAATGGTTTAAGTTACCGTATGTAGTGACCAAAGATGATATCCTCGCGGTAGTGCGACATTGGCCAGCGGAATGATTGAAGGACGC
Source organism: Pseudotsuga menziesii (assembly GCA_001517045.1). NCBI lineage: Eukaryota > Viridiplantae > Streptophyta > Pinopsida > Pinales > Pinaceae > Pseudotsuga > Pseudotsuga menziesii. Next base: position 127,813 of record LPNX010026897.1, read on the forward strand.
AGGGACAAGAACCACCATTCCAGTTCCCCCAGTTACCCACCTGGGCCCAGGCCCTAGGCCCACACAGCAGCAGGACCCCCCCCGAAGACAGTGAAGAACAAACTGAGTCGCAGCAAAGTGCAAGCGATCAGAATGGAGATGATGGAAATGAAGACGAAGAAGAGGAATCGGTTAAAAGTGCTTCAGACCCTAATCGGCAGGATAAGCGCAAGACGCTAGAGCTAAAGGAAGTGAACAAACCCCAGCCCCAAAAGAAAATGAAGGCGTTGAAGAACAAGAATATTGACGAGGAGCCCAGCCTGACAAGTGAGGAGCTTGATCAAGCTCTATCAAAGTCCACAGAAGTTCTCACCAAGAAATGGTTAGAATTTGCAGTTACACATCTGAATGCCATCACTAGCGTAGCAAAGCACATGTCAGAGTTGAAGGACTTAGCAGAAAAATCACTGACTGGCACTACAACAACCAACACCCTAGTTAGCGTGCAGCCATACCTAAGGCAATGGTCAGCCCAAGATAACAAAGGCCAAGTGTCGAGCGTAGCCCTCATATTAACGAATGCAGCATCCCGATCAGAGATTAGTATAAAGGTTGGAATCGATTACACCAAGATGTCCATGACAGAGCTACATCTCTGTCAGTTAGCGATTATGAAGGAAATCCAGGCACGCGACCAGTATTTGCAAATGCAGTTGGAACATGCCATAAGTCAGTAGCAGGGTTTCGCAGCACAGCTGGAGGCAGTGGAACAAAGAAAGAGGCATGCAGAACGCAAACGGATCACACTGGTACGAGTTTTGGATGAGGCATGTCGAAGTCTTCCTGACATCGACGTACAGTTGGTCGAGGAACCTAAACAAATATTAGTCAGGCTGAAAGACTACGCACAACAGTCTCGCAATGAAATAGAGAAGCTCAAAGCAGAACATGAGGCTCAGATTTTGGAGCTTCAACTCCGCATCAACCCAGAGATCCCACCAGAGGTCAGGGAGCAACATCGGGCAGACATTCAGGCCTCCACAACCAAACTATCGGATATTGTGAGCAGCGCAGCAAAGCTGCTAGACGACATCGTTGAAGCCTGGACCACCCTGCAGGAACATCTAGAAGTTAGACAACTGCAAGAAACCATCAGGCAGCGGCAGACAGAGTTGGATGCAGTAAAAGTGGAAATTAAGACTCTGTCGCCTATGGAGAAAATGCTTAAGGTAAAGCGAAGCAACAAACTCCAGCAGGAAATTGAGTCGTGCAGGGCAAAAGCAACAAAAGTAGAAAATTCTATGTAGCCACTTATCAGCGAAGCTTTCAAGTTGAGTACTGTTGTGGACACCCAACTCAAGGTTCTAAGGGAATATGATGCATTTACGCAGGAAAAGGCCAGCGAAGCATCAGCTGCAGTATTACAGGATTTGGTTGAAAAGGAACAAGTAGCCGACAAAATCATGCGAGGCCTCAACAATCGGTACGCTATCTTTGCTGACAGAGTTCGCCTACCAGAGGAGCAGCAGAGTGTCCCGGGACAGGACACTAGTGAGTCTTAGGGGCCTGTTGGGGCTCCAACCTTTGCAATCCTTGAGTGTGGTAACTCCGCGGTTTTTGTGAAAGTTTGTAAGCGGAGTTACAACTCAAAATAGTCTTAGGGGTGTCGGGGTTAAGTCAAATCTCCCTTTTTGTAATAAACTCATGGTTTAAGCCTAGGGTTTAGGGTTCGGGGTGCCCATGGTTTAAGTCCATGGTTTTGTAATA
>LPNX010026897.1:130461-155775 GCA_001517045.1 Pseudotsuga menziesii
GTAAAAGGTCTAAACCTGGGTCTTCCTGATTGCCCAACAAGAACTCCAAAGGAGTTTCAGGTAGGTGAACATGTGTTCATCAATGTAAGGCCCAAAAAGAGCTCTCTGATATTGGGGAGTTGTGCAAAATTGGCACCTCATTACTGTGGTCCATTTGAAATTATTTCTAGGATTGGGCAAGTAGCTTATCAATTAGCATTACCACCAAATTTAAGAGTACATAATTTTTTTCACATTTCTATATTAAAGAAATATCTTCATGATGCTACTCATGTTGTGAACTGGAATGATGTACAGGTGGAACTAGAAGGAGATTTTCTGTTGGAACCGGACTGTATCCTCGGGCAGAGGGAGATTACACTTCGGAACCGCACCATTGGACAGGTGAAGGTGCAATGGAAGCACCTTAGTCTAAAGGAAGACACCTGTGAATTGGAAAGTAATATGCAAAATGCATATCCAATTCTGTTTCAAGGGAATTCTAAGGATGAAGAATAAATAACATTGAGGATGATGTTATATTCTAAGGGGGTGTGTATGTCACATGCCCCAATTTTGCAAAAATAATATTATCATATTTCATTTTATTTCGAGACAATATGTTAAATTTTATGCTAAGTTGTAATTGATGACTTAGCAAAGACAAGGATATTGAATGTAATTTTGAATCTTTTAATTATAAATAAATAAAAGTGGAGACAACAGCTTGGGAGAGCTATTAAAAGAGTGTTTGCTGGTCAAGTTGGTGGAGGAGACTGGGTGGAGAGCAAGTAGACAAGTGGCAGCATCGTCAAACACTTCCAACTGTTGCAGGTGGCAACCTCCCTACATTTGGGGTCATGATCCCCCAAGAAAGTGGGATCAGAGCAGGTGGCTCAATTAATGACAACTGACACAGAAGACTTAGGCAATCTTAATAAAAATTCCCATTGAAGAGAGCTGAGGATGTTCATTCCAGGGAGGTGAACATTCAGGTGAATGTACATCAGAGGATTTCAATGGGAAGGGAATTTGTGGAAGGTTTTTGAGGTGTTAACTGCAAAAGTGATCTGGTGCAGCTTTTCAGCTGAAGGATCTTGCTACTAAGTGCGGAGTGAATACTGAGTCATTGGATTAGTATATTGTTTGGCTCTACCAGTTCTTAGCCAAGGAGACCAGGAACAGGCTCGGGGGTCCTGAGGAGACGTTGTTTGAGCGCTTTCCAGGAGTTGGTAGGGAGGAATGGCCTCCCAACGCTGTTGTTGTCCAACTTAAACAGGTTCTACAATATTTTTATTTTTACTGTGTTAAATGTTTATATGTGAGATTGATTGATTAATAAATATTAAATATTTAGTAGTGAACTGATAGATATAGTAATCTTTTAGTTTATTGAAACACTAAAGCTGAAATTGAGGAAAAATAATCCTAACCTGTATTTTTCCACGTCTAGAATGGACCAGACCGTACTCCAACACAGGCAGTGTATGTTAAAATAGATGAAGGATATAATCGAAATCTGGAATGAATAGATGTTTATGCATTTCATAATATCAGGGTAACCTATTCTGTATGTAATTTGTTATCAGAAAAGACCAATAACCTGTTTATATATGTTTCATATTAACCAGTTTCTGTAGGTAAGTACTTTAGAAAAGAAATAACAATAACTCAACACAAGTAGAAGGATCTTTTTATAAATAAGTACTCCAGTAGAAAATAGGTATATTTATACACAACACTTTGCTATCTTTTTGAAATTTAGAACTTACAGGATGGAAAACTGTGTTAGGTTACACATATATTTTTCTGTGTATTTTACTTAGTAACCTGTGTTTAGACAATAGAAGAAGTACAACTAAAAACTACTTGTTTACTTTCAGTACAACAAAGATATAAACTAATAAGTATATATAGTCTATTAGTAATCATAATAGTTTAAAGACTAACATGTACTATTAACTCAAGAAAATGATATGTGAAATTAATTCTGATATTAAGAAAGAAAATGTATTTACTTAGTTTATTTAACTATTTATTTGGTTGACCAAACTAAGACAATAGTTACTATAAATAAATAAAAAAGGGTTTAGGGAAAGTATCATTCTTTATCAAAAACAGACTCCTTATTAAATTAATGTTTACGAATAATTCTAATGAAAACCTAGCTAACATTTCAGTAAAACAATAAGATTATGATAAATATTTAACAATACATGTCTTTGTAGAGCTCTACTGTAAATATTAACAGGTTTATTTTCTGCAAAAGAAATACAAACATAGACATACAAATTGTTACTTCTAGTTACTGTACTTCCAACATTTAAGTGTTTAAAATACAAATTTAAGCAAACCCATTACACTTTAATAACAATACTTAATAGTAATTGGTTTACAAATAACAGAAGCTCACATAATAAAACTGAAAGAATTCTTTAACCAGAGTGTCATCGAAGGAGAAACCTAGCTCATATTTCTGAGCGAATAACAAAAGCTATAAATTATTTTCTGATGCAAATAGTTTAACCTTAGTTCAAAGACCATTAACAAAAGTTTAAGCAATTAATAAACAATACATATTAATACACATTCGAATAAGATAATAAATATGAGTACACAGAGTTACATAAACAACATAAGATAAATAGTCATATAAATAACTTAGGGTAGACTGAGTCTGAGCTCAAAAGGAAACCTATATGTTTTCAAAAGAACTATGTATCGTATGATAGGCTGTAAGGCTTTAAACTTTTATAGAGTACAAAAACCAACATTAATCCGTTGCACCCATATTGTAATATGGGGTTTAAAATAACGAAAACAACAAACCAAGTATCAAAACTACTTCTTATAAAATATTTTCATACAAGAAGGAAGCTTTACAAGTCACGACAGTGTGCCCGAGTCACCCTGTTGAAGCAAGGGTTTTAAACAAAAGCCAAAAAAAAAATAGTAAACTGAAGAACAACATCCCAAGAATGGGTAACAACCATGCTGTAATTCCTTCCATCTGGACACTGTCCCCTAAGGTCTGCACAAGCAGGGAGAGCCATTGGTAACCAGGGCTTACCCGAAGACAGAACATCGGCCAAATTTTTTAAAGTATTTCTTTCCAAGGGTTTTGTGAACTATCACCTGCAAATAAGATTCAAAGTATAATTAGAATTTTGGTTTAGCACTGAATTCGTAATTTTATTCATAGCTTGCATTCTTTGTTTAAAGACGAAAGTTACATGAACTGTGGGAATCAAGGTCAAGAAGTAGGAAGACTGAAACCTCAAGCACAACATCTATCATTTTTCACCTGGAAGTAAAGATGACGGAGCCACGAAGGAACAAAAGCACTGCAACCAGCATAAGAAGAAGCCAAACCCTCATTTTTCTGCAGTGACAGAGACGACGGAGGACACATAATGCAAGTTACACAGTCAACAAGAGCAAGAGCAAGTCAAGGCAGTGGCAAAAAGACCACAACTTTAACCCTGTAACTAGCGACTGTGTAAAACAACCCACATGCATAGCGAAGTATTGCAAGAAACTTTCAATCGTGATATATGGCATGAACACTCACTCAAAAACAACAACCATTCAAAGTATTACGCAGATATTGGAGATGGAGGCAAGCTACTGTGAGCCTTCAATGGCCGCAGTAAAACCCAAACCATGCAGAGACCAAACCCTTGACAAAATAATGAGGAGCTAGGGTTGCAATGAAGACTTTTAAATCTCGATTTGCATGGCAAGGAGAGTGCCATGTATACTCAGATCTTTTCACCTCTCTATGGGTCTTTTGTATAGTTATCACTGCAAACATTCAAACCGAATAATTGATAATCAATTACCTTATGCATGTATTGATATACATTTTTAACGTAAATTCAATACCATATGATTGCCAACAAGTCAATCCTCGACCTTGAACAAGGGTTTTCCAACGTTTAATTATAATGAATAATGATATAAATAGTTTTGGAAAGTACAGGTTTTACATATGATTTCGATGCCCTCATTTCTCAAAAAATTTTCTATGAATATCAATTCCAATGATGTAAGGATTCCCTTAACCTTTCATAATCACACTTATAAAGAAAAGATTAAGAGGTTAGCATAAGCATTGAATATGTTTTAAAATGCTTTAAAAATCTTGGTATTTTATTCATAAGCTATGAATGGTTAAGTCATAAGAATAGAATTAAATCAATATGGTGTATAAAGATATAATAACTCTGGTGTACAATAATAGTTCCTTCATTTAAAAATGAATCTAATGTACTGGGTGTAGGATATAAAACCTACTAGTACTTAATCTTGGAAGCTCCATAATGCTTACCAATTTCTAAGTCAAATTGGATCAAGGTTAAAGATAGAAGTAGAGTTTAAGATAGTAAATTATCTAGGATTTTATTGCACTACTTGTACAATTTAGTAGATAGTAGGGTAATGCGAAGTCATCGCCTAGTGATGCCATAAAGGAAATGGGTAATCCATTCACGATGATAAACTGATAACTTTAACCATGTGGAGTCCTAATTGAATTAGTGTTAAAAAGAATTTTTCAGGCTTATGTTCCAAATAGCATAGGTCCATTTTAATTATATACAATGATAAGCAGTGCTTTTATTATAATGATAATAATGGCAGTAGACTATTATGTCAAAGGAGGAGTTTTGAACTTTTATCTTGAGCTTTTCTAAAAATAGAAATCAAGTAGAGTAACGTTAAAAAGAAATATTTATCTATCTTAATATCTTACTGATAAGAGACAAATAGAAAGGCGACATTAATAACCTCTATGATACAGAGACAAGGTAAAATAGTATTGTGAGTCAAATAAAAGAAACAAACTTTACCTTGTGGATTCTTGAGTCTTCTAAGCAGAATATTTACACTAGCAGTATATTTCTATGCTAAGAAGTATATCTGGTTAAAACGCTTTAATAAATTTTTAACTGGGTCAAAATTAACCTGTCAAACCTATAAAGATGTAGAAAATCCAGATACGTTAGCAGTTGCTAAGTAAGCCCCGACTAGAAAATGACTCCTCACCTAATTGTCATTCAAAACCATTAGAAGAACTAATTAATCAATTGCAGATTACTTACATTACATATAAAAATTAAAACAGCATTAACTTTTATATTTTAAAGTTAAATGGTTATTTATCTTTGTCTGTTTCATATCTTATATTGACTGCTATCAGATGTCCAACTGCGACTGTAACTTTTTATGCTATCTCAAAATTTTAAATTTTTGTGAGAATTTGGGGTTTTGACACATATCCTAATACCACGATTGAACATTAATTTCCAAGGACGAATGATTCCATTACATCCTAGGCTTTAACCCTTTAGCGGTCAACTCCCATACATGATCTGCATATAGAAGTGAGACCAAAAGGTGATAGAAGGATTCCTCATTTTCTTTGCAAAGAGCACATCTATTAGGGCATATCCATCCTCTTTTTAGACCATTTTCCAATAAAATGAGCTTATTGTTTAGTTCCAACCATAAACAATTTTCCATCTTAAAGGGCCTAGATTCTTCCAAAGGCATTCCCACAATCATTTTTTGTTATCCAAAAAACATAACTCAAAGATCTCCCTATCATGGGGTTTTTTACTACACCAAAGTGTCCTCTTTGTCCAATAGTATCGCATAACTAGAAACTAAAATGGAAACATAATCCTCTCATTCAATGGCTTGTTTTCCTTCAAGACCAAGATCAAGAGAAGATTTTCAATTAGATTTCCTGACAACTTGAGGAACTTGAGCTCGAATATCAACTAAAAATAAAATGTGTTGTGTGTGACGGAGCTACAAGAGAATTTTAGGTAATCAGAAGAGATCTATAGAACCAATCCATGCAAGGGTCTTCTCCTAGTCTCACTTTTCTCCCATCACCTATTTTCCAAGCAATCTATTAACCAATATGCTTAAAGGATGCCACCAAGGATTTCCAAACAATTGAACCATTCTGAGAGGATTTTCAAGGAATCTGATACCATTCTTCCATGGAAAGGCCATTTAGATATTTAGCCTTCATTATTTTATCCCAGAGAGAAAAATTATGAGTTAACCTCCATATATTACGAGTGACAAGGGACTGGGAGAAGAGACAAATTTTCTTAATCCCCCAACACCCTAAACTTCTAGGAATAGAGATCCTAGACCAGTTTACAAGGGGAATGACAGCACCATTCCAACTTCTAGACTACAGGAAACTAAAGCTTTGCTTGTGAATCTTCATTAAAATCCCTTTGGGCTCTGTGAGTGATGGATTCCCACAAAACTAGGATACTTTCAAGAACATATTTAACAAGGACTAACCTTCCACCCCTTGAAAGGAACCTATTGACTGAGATCAAGATGCTATAATCCACCTTTTTGTACAACCATGAAAAATCCTCATATTTATAAGCATTTGTCTTAAGATAGAATCCAATATACTTTAACTTAACCAACCTGTCTTTTACAAGGTAAGGAAGTGGTGTCGCTACAATGCCACAAAGCACCCTAGAAACTCGATTAAAAAGTAAACATGACTTATCATTGTTGATGACCATGCCCATGGCCAAGAAAACAAGAGATAGAATCCTATTGAGAGCTTAGATGTCACGTTGGATTCCTTCGTTGAGGAAAAAAACATTGCCTATGAAGAGTAAATGAGATAGAACTTCATCCTCTATTATTTTGAGTCCCCAGATCTCTCCAAAGGCCCTGACATCAACCATAAGCTTGCTCAAAGCTTCTCTGATTAGGAGAGATAAAAAGGGGGACATTGGGCATTCCTAGAGAAGCCCCTGGAGGCTTGGAGAGAAGAGGAAGGATATTTGTTTATAAGCACCGACCATAATCCAATTCACCACTTCAAGACTCAAAAGAAATATTGATAAGAATCAAGCGCAAGAAATTCAAATTAACTCTATCGTATGCCTTAGATAGTTTAATTTTGAGCATGAAAGCAAGCTTATTTTGCTGATGGATAGAATGGAGAGCTTCTTGAGTTAGGGAGATAGCATCATGAATTTGGCGATTTTGAAGAACCCCAAACTATTCTTGGGAGATGATATTACTCAAAATAGGAATCAATATTTGAGCTATGATGTTGGAGATCAAATTATAAATTACGTTGCAACACGAAATTAGTAAAAAATCGTTAAAGGAAGATGGGTCCAACTTCTTTGAGATAAGGGAAAGAAGAGTTGTGTTTAAGGACCCTAACACCTTCCTTGATGACTAATATTCTCTCATCACTTCAAGCAAGTCATATTTTATTATATCATAGAAACCTAAATAAAATTCCACCATGAGTCTATCAAGGCCCAAACTCTTACCATTTTTCATCTACGACAAGGTGCCTATAATTTTCTCCTTTGATAGTTCCTCCTCCATGAGATCATTCAATTCTTCCATGAACGGTCAGGGAATGTGTTGGATAGATTGAAGGATTTGTTGTATTGGAAAACTTGGCGATTCTTTGAATAAATATGAGAGATGACACACACCTTCCTTTGTTATCCCCTGAAAACCACATTTTATTTCTCTCTCCTGGCGCAAGATGTCCCATACCATGTTGATGCTCTTTCCATGGCTAGCGTTAAGATGAAAAAAGTTGGTGTTACTATTCCCCCCTATGATCCACATGGCCCATATTTTTAAGTGACACTCTCTTTCTTACTATTTTAATAGCCCCTATCATTTAGATTCAAATTTTTTAAGCTCGTCCACATCTTGGGTCAAGAAAAATCCTAAACAATTAAGGATTTTAATATGGGCTTCAATTTCTTTGAGATGAAATTGATGTGCTTCCTTAAACTTTTTTCCCCATCCTTGAGAGGCTTCCTTCACTCATTAAATGTTGGTTTCTAGTTGATGCATATAGAAGGATGAAGGTGACACACTTAAAGGAGTCTAGGATGCCTTTACTGAATTCCAAAACTCTTCTTCTTACAACAATAAAGGTTTGAATTTGATCGGTGCCATAGGTTTGAAGTTGACATTTTCAATTTTAAGCAGGTTTGGAAGGTGATTGGAGAGACCACCTATTTTAACCTAGGATTTCATAATGAATATTTGAGCAATATGTTCCTTTGAAACAAGAAATCGATCTAATCGCTTAGAGATAACCTCCTCATCTTTACGAAAATTCCTCCAGGTGGGTAAAAGTTTGATAGGATTTGCATCCACTAAATGGTGGGATGTCATAAAATAGATAAAAATTCACTTAAGGATCTTGATGAGAATTGGAACCCCACACTTCATTGATAGACTTTGTGAAGTTTGAATCACCTCCCAAAACAATATAAGGAGAATTTAAAACCTCTGAATCCATTAATGCTTTCCAACAACCTTGTTGATCCATACAAGGACCATAAACGTTAAAAAATCTCATAACACATCTAAATTCCTTAGATTCTAAATCCACATAAATTGTCGACTATAGAACATTCGATGAAGCCGTTTTTAGAGTAGGATTGTAGCAGGGATTTCTCCTTGCTATAGGGGCAGGAATGGCTCCCTTCTGTCTATAGGACAGAAGGGTAGGTTCCTGCTTGGAAAAGACTGAAAGAAAAAATGGAATGTAAAGAACAGTAATGAAAACAAAGATGGAAGAGAAATATGGAGAACCCCTCCGCAAACAAAGGTTAGGGTTCCGCTTCCAATAACCTGCAAACAATCATTAAGCTACAGCAAACCAAAATACCTGCAAAACAAGTTAGGAAATAAACCTGCAAATGAAACCATGGATTAGAAAGCAAAGAAAAAACTAAGCAAATACAATAAAGAAAAAGCTATACCTTCTCTTTGGGTGGAATGGGCCACCATGCCCTAGCTTGAAGAAGCACCTCTCTTGGATGGGGGAGCTATGGCTCAATGGAGATGGAGGAGAGGGAGTGTGGGTGGCTTGAGAGATAAAGGGTCTCAAGGCATCCACGAGCAGCATAACAGTATGCAAGGGAGAAGTGTCTTGAGAGTGACCCCCCACCCTCCTTTTATAGATTTTTTTTTGGGGTTTTAGGGTTTTAAGCCCTTGGTCCAGGTTTTAGCCCCTTTTTTGGGCTTTTAGCCCCTTTCTCCCTAATTTTAGCTCCTTTTAGGGCTTTAGCCCCTTTTTGGGGCTTTAGCTCCTAGGAGAGTATTTTAGGCACCTTTTTGGGGTTTTTAAGCCCTTTTCTTCATCCTTAAGCATTTTTTAGGGTGTGGGGGTCTAATGGAGGGTCGTGAAGTGGTGTCCTTGGGTGGTGTAGGTCATAGAGAGCTTAGTGAGGGATTTTTTGGGTTAACAAATTGCCCCTTGATGTGTGAGCTCATCGTATGGCCGATGGACATCATAGGATTTGCTGCGTAGAGGTGGTGCTTCCGAGGCTGGGGCATGGTGGCTTTTGGTTTTTTTATTAATATGGTTCCCATCAATGGGTGAGATACAAATAATGTGTGACATGTATATGGACGAGGTAGGAATCCCCATGCTCATGAAAATGTCAAAAGAATAATTTGATCTATGCTCTAAAATGCAAGAGCCGATCATATACAACTGATGATACAATAATGGTTGCCTCAATGTGAGGCTGAATACAACACTAATCTGGTACATTGGACCCATGGCATTCTCATGGAATGCTATATCTTCATGACTGACAGTGTGCTAGATTTGGAATGGTACATAGCTATATGGACTCGCTGATTGAGAGTAAGAGTCTTTGTGGTACAAGTATGCTGCATCAATCATAAAGGTATATCGAAGCACTACTGGGGCTTCTGAACACTGTCTCCAACGCAACCTGGAAATCACAGGGGACATAACCTGTTTAGGTCCCTCAAGTAGACTCATTCATGTGCTAGAGTCAAGTGACATCCAGGGTCTTCGACCAAGTACTGTGCGGACCAAACCCTGTCCGAATCTCAACGATGCAATGATGTAGTTGGAGTTGAGCACGTGAGAAACAACCATCCCAAGATGCACTAAGAACTCCTCTCAAGTGGTCCAAGGAAATCATCAATGATGTTAATGAAACCAAGGTACATGGACCTTTGGGTCTATCCTCTAGAATATATGTGTTGTCGTCGACAGAGAGAGACCTGCCCCTAGTCAAGGCAATTATGTTTCCTTGAGGGAAATAACCAAAACGTGTGAGACAATCTGCGGACTGACCCACTCAATGGGGGGGGGGGAGGGAAAGAATTGAACAGGGGCAAGGGGAGTATGGTAGACTCAAACTTCCTTTGTTCAAAGTATGACGGTAGAGCAGACCAGGAAACAAACGAAGCTAACTCATGGGAATGGGATCATAGCTGTAATACCAGGAATGTCACTGCAGATGGGAAATGCTTGGAGGAGGTAAACACTTTTGAAATTGATGGGATCCAAGGAATACACATTGCAGAGTACTCTGAACAAAGGCGACCCAATGTGGGAATGATGCCAAACTGTTTTCTATGGGGTGGTGTCTAGGGACACCATTATGGTACGATCGAGTGGATTTTTGGCGAGCCCGAGAAGGTAAATGCTCGATGGTGCTTTCAATTTTAGAGAGTCTGAAAGCATGAAGAAGACTCCAGTGGGGACTCTTTTCCGTTGGTAGTCTCTTGTGCTCGAAAAAGGATAAAAGTATACATAGGAGAGCTCACCCATCCTGGAGGGGATGAGAGACTTCTTTACCATTGGTAGTCCAATCAGGCTGGAAAAGGTTAAACCTATACTAACTAGACAGTCATTCAGATACTTTTACGAGCATGAACAAAACCAAGTTTGCTCGGCAATCTTTTCTTGTTGAGAAGGCTGGAAAAGATCTTAACAACAACCCGTGGTGAGATTTTTCGTAAAATGTGGCCCCTCTGCTTGAGAAAGCATAAAAGTATGCAGAGGGGAACAGTCTTGGCTTGAATACGCCAAGGTGGTCCTTTTCATTTAATGGTCTACATGGTCTGCAAAAGGAGGTAAATAAGATGATGTAGACACGCTTTCCTATACTTTAGCGAGCGGTAAAGGAAGCAGCTGTGCTCGGCAATCTTTTCATTGTTTTTAAGAGTCAGAAAAGAGCTTAAACAAAACTCCAGTGTGGTCAATCGATTGCAGTGGCACAAGCGGTGCCCCATGTCAGGACGGTGGACAGAGGTCCAAAGGTCATTCGTGCAGTATAGACGAAGCAGAAGGCTCTCAAACATACCAATACATGAGTGGGATAGATCGTGGTAGAGGCTCGTGATTCGGTGTGGTTGAGGCACTCAAACCGAGGTGGCTCTCAAATAGAGGTCAGGAGAGCGTGTGTGTTTGTTGCGATGGACGGACTTGACTACATTCGATGTGAGTGCAAATCTAAGGGTAGTTATATGCCAAATACATACAAGAAAAGTAAATCATTTTGTGGACAATGGTCTAGAAGTCCGTGTAAGGTGTGGTGGATGAAGAAGACAACTATGTGTTAAAATACAAAATAAAAGTAAAAAATGGCATTCCTTAATGGGCAGTGGCCTAAAAACTCGCATGAGTAGCGATCAGGAAGTGTGATACAAGTACAGGTCCGTAAACACTCGCATCGTCATGCCGTGGCTCGTAAATCGAGGTGACTTATGGGAAATGGTCCAGAAATTGATTTATTAAACATGAGGCAATGGTCTCATAAAGAGATAGAGGGCAGAATTTTGAACCAGTGGCACAAACGACGTTTCAAACGGAGTCTATATTGTCCTGTTATGTCGATCGAAAGAAATTAGGTCAAATGGGGCCTATATAAGGGTGGGGTCCACTTGATGAGGTGTCATTGTCATTGTTCATTGTGGAGTTGGAGAGGTGGGTCCTAATTCTTCATTTGCTAATTTCTTTTGATCTGACCGACGGTTTCGAGTGCCGCGACTTGCAGGTAAGAGCTCTCACAGAATCTCATCTTTTTGGTGGTTTATTTTCTGGATTTGGTCACCCGAAGGCCCCCCATGAGTAGTTTGGGGTTTCATGGAGCCAAGTCACACCTTTCGAAGGAAAAGGTGCGACTTGGGTGCATCTGTGGGGCAATTTTGAGTGACCTGGGTGCTCATTTCACTCAAACAGGTGTGACTTGGCCTCTTTTGGGTGTTTTTTGATGATGGCAGTGGCTCACATCAGGGTTTTTGCTTGTGGAGGATGGCTGAGATCAAGTGGCGAGAGATAGACTGCAAGAGTCTCACAGATGCATCCTTACAAGATGGGAATGTGAGAGATACATTAGCCCGTTACGGATTGCTGAAGTTTATGAGGATACCCCTCATGCGGAGCTTTCGTTTGCTGATGCAAACACTGGTGAGTTTTTGGGATGTTGATGAGGAGGTGTTCCTCTTTCAGGGCCAGCATATCGAGATTACATTGGCAGATGTATACTTTCTTACTGGGCTCCCTATGTTGGGTGTGGTTGGTGACTTGACACTTGTGTTGTCTCAGGGGGAGACATTGGAGGAGTACTTGTGCGATCGGCACTATTACGTGATGGCGTACGTGTGTGGCTCCTATATCCTGATGTGTGACATCAAGGATTTGTCGACACGGGTGGTGGCAACTTTATTGCAGTGTATCTTGGGTTCCATAGGGAGCCACAAGATCTCTGGCAGGTAGCTTTAGCTAGTAGAGCGTGCTATAGGTGGAACGTACTATGCATGGGGCCAGATGTATCTGCAGGTTGTTCGGTGTCAGATGAACAAGTCAAAGACTTTTGGCACTGGTTTTTGTTTTGTCTCCTTCCTGTGTGCTTTATTTTTTGAGAAAGTACCTACACTTCGTCCTCATCGGGCTGTGCAGGACAGTGGTCCATGGGAGCCATGGATGTACAGATGGTGTCAGATGATGATTCGAGAGGGTGGCGGCAGGGTGGGCCCCTTTTTTACTGAGGAGCTATTCGAGCAGTGGCACCAGCTTCCTGTAGTGATTGAGGAGTACCCGTATGCAGGTATGGACTACCAGGGAGATCCTGAGATGCCCCGACCTCCTGGCCAGGCTTGGGGACCAGCTGGTATGTATGCGTGATGTTTTTATGTTCATCTTTATAAATAGTGTATTTGAGATAGTTGGTAGTTTGTATTATTGATGTATGTGGACTGATGGTGTCCTTGTTTGTATATGCAGATATTAGTCCCCGCCCGCCGCCCAGGCATCGGGGGCGAGTCGTTACCATAGCTCCTACGTCGGTTCCTGCTGGGAGCTCCCGTAGGTGACGGCGGGAGATGGATGGAGTGCTGCCGTATCTGGAGCGGCTTGCTACTGGAGTCTCGGATGATGGTTGGCAGCATCTGAGTAGTGAAATGATTGCTGCTATTCACAACCTTCCTCCGGAGTGGACTGGTGTGATGAGGAAGATGGCGATGGCTTGTGAGCACTTTCGTTGGGTGGCGAGAGGTGATCTTCCTGCAGAGGATTAATCCTCTGAGGAAGATGATGACACCAAGTCAGATGACGAGTTTGAGTCAGATTAGTATCCTAGTGGGGCTACCCCTAGTGCGTTGGTGCACTTAGGGTTTTTTGTGTCGCTATGTATATCCTGCTGAGAAAGCATATGTGGCTTCTCATTTTGTATTGGACATGTTTTGGACATGCGACTTATCTATTTATCTATATATTTTTGATGCACATTTATGGTTTTATTATGTGAGTCTTTTTATGATGATGTGGAATGAAAATGTCTATGTGATGTATTGTTACACTTGTGTGTGTATTTTTAGACATAGTTATGCATGATGTTATGGTTGTATGTTTCCTATATACGGTTATGGATGTGCCAATTTAGAATATCAGTAGACATTTGATCTGCGACATTGTTGAGGTTTATGGGAACATGTGTGAATGTGATGGATTCAAATGTTCTAACCATCTATTTAGTGCACAGGTACTTTCTAAAGAGGCAGGGATCATGTACTCGATAGTGGTTGTTCAACTGAGAAACAAGCAGTTGGGAGTCTAAGAAGACATCAAGATGGTGAATGCCTAACTGAAGAGCGGCGGCCAAGAGGCCATTGACACCATCATATTCATCCTGGTTGTTGGTTGTGGTGCCCATGCATATCCCGTCGACGTGGATCAATTCGTGCGATGGGGAGTAGATGACCCATGCAGCCGAGGTGAGGTTCGGAGACCATCTGCTTACTCCATCTGCGAATCCCACATACCGGTTTGAGGTGTGCTCCATCTGAAGCAATGAGAGGAAACGATACATAAGACTCAATTTTGAAAAATGTGTAAAACAAAAAATGGAAAGACTATAATACAAGTTGTAACGTTGTCACTCAAAGGGGTGACGTTAGGGGGGAAGTCGTTTGGACTTTCCAGGGATCAGCGGTCATTCCTTTGTGTGACACAATGAATCCTTGTAGACGGCCCGTGGGGACACAGAAAACACACTTGAAAGGGTTCAAGTGGATTTTGTACTTGCGACATTGTAAGAACACTTGTCGCAGGTCGTCTATGTGTTGTGTTTGCTTCTGTGACCGTGCGATGAGGTTGTCGAGACAAACCAACATAATGTGAACGAGGTCACGGAAGCAGTGTGTCATGGCGCGCTGGAAGGTGTCTCCAGCGTTTTTTAGGCCAAAGGGCATGACTCGGTAAGCGAATGTGCCCCATGGGGTTGTGAATGTCATCTTATACCAGTCTTCTTTTCGTATATGGATTTGGTTATGTCCAGAAAAATCGTCCATGAAGGAAAAGGCCTCATGTCCAGCGCACGCATTGATGATCTGATCGATGAAGGGTGTGGGGAAGTTGTCTTTGGGACATACCCCATTGAGTTCTTGGAAGTCAGTGCAAACGCGAATGGTACCCTATTTTTTATTCACGGGAACAGGATTAGAAACCCAAGTGGTGTACGCGATGGGATAAATGAAGCCGGCTGTGCGCAACTTCTCTATCTCGGCTTTAACCGCAGCCACTTTGAATGGATGGATTGGCCATTGCTTTTGGCGTACGGGTGCCACATCGGTCCATGTGTCGATCTGGTGTTCCACGATGGATGGATATAGGACGGGCATTCTAGTGTATGACCAGGCGAAGATGTCACGGAATTCTTGGAAGAGAGCTTTGTAGGCATCGACCTCTTCCGCGGAGCAAGATGCCCCCAACATGATTTCTTCAACAATCCCAGAATTGGTTGAGATGTCGATTTTAATGGTTGGTGAAATGTTCACCATATTCCCTTCTTCGAAGGCATCTGGTGCTGGGATGGGGTTCTTGAACCAATCGACCTTCCCATGGATGAAATCTTTGGTCTCCACAGAAAACTGGTCAGACTGCAACACAAGTTCTTTAGGGAGGAAGAACAAGCGATGGTGCATGTCATCCCATGGGTATTCTGGGGCGGTCAGAGCTTCCAGTATCTCCTCATCGTTGATAAAGCAACAAAGAGACAGGTTTGATGGACCATTGTTGGAGGTGGAGCTAAGTGGGTTAGTTGAAATGGACATCATGTAGATGGACATGGTGTCTAAAGAAGGCGGTGAGGGATGCACTTCTTCAATCAAGGTGATTTTAGACTCAAGGGAATGTTGATGGAGGTCAGCTAGAGCTATTCAAAATTCGGGTAGGTCCTGGCAATGGTGAGATTAATGTCCATACAAACCGCAAAGGATGCAAGCATGGTTTGTTCTCAATGCCTTGTTCCTAACTATTGGTGCAGTTGGGAGTTCAACCACAGGGATGTTTTCATTTGTATCCATGGCATCCAAGTGCGCATGGATCATGGGGATTTTAGGGCAATTCTGAGTTGGATGGCCCTGTTGCTCGTAGACGGCGCAAGGTGGGACTTGTCACGGTTCTGCGGTGGCTTTGGCATTCTTGCCCCTGGCCCTTTTCGGGTGGGGCAGTGCGGGTGCGAGTGTAGCAGTTGGATTTTGTAGACCGGGTGGAGGGTGAGACTCGACCGTGATGGGTTGCACCAGGGTTAAGACAACATGGGGCATTGCTGGTTGAGCTGGTGGATCAAGATACCACACCGAAATTCCCAATGTAAAGTTATGCAGGCTCAAGGTGGCCATTATCGGTTTGCTCATGACACCAGGTGGGGGAAATAGGAATGGAATTGTATGGATTGGAGATGAGCCCAGATAACTATCCCTGCTGGTTGCATGTGGGGATGTGGTTGTGGTTGTAGCTGTGTGTAATGTTGCTGCTATGGATGATGTTGCAGCTGCTGTTGGTGTTGCGGCTGCGGACGATGTTGTGGTTGTGGTTGGGGCTGCAGCTGCGGTTGTTGTTTGGGTGCAATGGTGTTGGAGGAGACCATGCACAAGTCTGCAGTTTCATTTTGTGTCAGTGGTGGTGACACTAATGGGAAATGGGCCGTCATGGTGGCATCGGAAAACAATCCAAGGCCCACATTCAACAATGGGGAGGTTGGTGTGTTTTCAACCATGGTGTTGATTGCAGGGATGACATTGGCATGTGTGGTCATCCCTTGCAGCTCAATGGTGGTGATGGTAGGGATAACGTTGGCGAGTGCCATTAACCCTTGCGAATCATGATAAGTGAGTTGATCAACCGTGACAATCTTCCCTTGATGGGGGAACATCATGAGATGGAAGATAGTTGATGCGACCGCTCTCATGGCATACCTATAACTTCTTCCGAGGAGAAGTTTATCATCTAGTTGAGTGTTGACGACCTCTATGTCGATCAATATTGTCTTCCCGGCTAATGTGATGGGGACATGGGGGAGGATTCCTTGGGATTTAGTGGGATGTCCATCATAATCCCGCAGAGTTGTGGAGGACAGTTGCAGAATTGGTGATCCAAGTTTCTGCCAAACCAGGGTGGACATAATGCACGTGGATGCCCCCTCATCCACTATGCACCGGTGCACAACCAGGTTCCGGATAGACACCAAGATTTGGAAGGTGATGGTGGACGGCATGCGTGGTTCTCCGTTCTCCGTGTCGAATGTGATCAACTTGGAGTCAGAGGGGTCTACTGCCCCAAGGGGCACTAGTAAGGATTTCCACTGTGTTGGGCATGTTTTAAGTACCTCAAGAGCGGACATGGCAGTTGGCGTTTGGGCCAAATCATCCACAATGCTATAGCTGACTGCAGCTCTAGCTGTGGCGTTATTGGCAATCCTGCGTATAGGGGGGCACGGGAATGGGGGTAACTGAAGAGGTAGGTTGACTGTTTTGGACATTGAGGCCGCTGATGTGTCAGCGGGTTTGGTGGTGGTACCATACTGATTCCATCTAGTTTGTAAGTTGACCTCTTGAGTCGTCATGGCTACCAGGTGGTGAACACCTATTTCTGCTGTGGGAGGTGCCCACAGAGCATTGGGATTGGTTTGGGGAGGGGGTACTGTTGCCACCAATCCTTAGACCGGTAGTGGGTTTTGAAGCACCATAGGAGGAGGTCCTTGTGGTGCTGGGTTGGGTTGGGCTTGATTTGCAGCGTTGGTGGCCTATTGAACCTCGTTCTGAATGGCCTGATTAGCTCAACCCATGAGGGGACACTCGAATGTGTAGTGCCCATAAACATCACAGAGTGTGCATGGTTGGTTTGTGCGCAACGGGGCTTTGTGTCTTGGTGCGTTTGGTCGTGGGGGGTTTTGAGCTGGCTGGTTTGCCGCAATGTTGTTGGGAGGGTTCGGTTGTTGACTGCCTCCCTGTAGCTGGTTGTTTCCTTGGTTCTAGGGCTGATTATTTCTAGCTTGCCCTTGTTGGTTGTTGGGGGCAGGCTGGTTGGGATGGTTTTGTTATGTGAACACTTGTCCTAATGGAGTGGGTGGAGCGGGGGCGAGGGCTTGAACTGCTTGCACTGGCGATGCATAGTAGATTTGAGTGGGAGGTGGTGCCACAAAAATGCGGTCATTTTCCCCTTATACTACTATGTAGTCCAAGCCATGGCCTGAGCATGCTGCGGTGGCATAGGTTGTGCATAGGAAGTTGTTGCTCCAGACTAGGACATCATTCTAGCGTAATATGGAGCTTGGTTTTGGTAAGAAACATTAACAGTGTTGCTTGGTTGTGATGGAACTGCAGGTGGTGTCGGTCAGTGTTGTGGCTGTTGGGAGACTAACCCTATGATGGCATCTACAACATGGGATGCCCTCGGTGCGTCGCGGTAATAGGTGCCTGCGCGGGGGGTGTCTGGGATGATGGTGTACATGTATCCAGACTGAGCATAGATGAGGTCAAACTGTTGAGCTTTCAGTATGGCCTCTTCTTCGGATTGAGGACGTTCGGATGCGAAGTCCTTTGCTATGGGTGGGAGCAAGGTCTTAAGGAACCAATTCAAGAAGATCCTGTCATCAAGTTGGATTTTGCATAGGCTACGGCGTAACCACCACTCATGGATATGGTCAGTTATATGACTGGCAGTGTTTTGATGGCAGGATAGCAGGATCTCCACCCCCTCTTCATATCTAATGGGGAGTTGGAAATGCTGTAGGAACATGAAGGCTAGGGAGTTGAAATCAGGGTACTTGGCTTGTGGTAGCTCAATGTACCATTTGGCCGCAGCACCTATGAGGGTGCGTTGGAATAGCCTCAGTCTGATGGAATTGTCTACAATGTTGTTTGATGAGCACCATAGATGGAATGTCATTATGTGGTTTTGGGGACATTCCCCTGCTTTGCCTTCAAACTTGGGAATGTCTGATGGCAGCTTGGTTGGCATGGGTGGCCAAAAATATTGGTGGCAGATGGGGTCATTTTTTAACCAAGCCAAATCAGACAGGTTAAGACGAGCCATGAAAGGCGGATTGGACCCCAGGTTGATGTCAGATGGGGCTGTGATGGCGGTGGGATTTGCAAGTGCACAATGCATCTGCACAGCTGGGGGTACTTGTGGTGGCGCCATTTTGGATGGGCCAATGTGGTGGTGCCACTATGGATGGCACCATTGAGATTCGTACAGGGTTTGGTCCACACAGTACTTGGTCGAAGACCCCGTATGTCGCCTGACTCTAGCACATGGATGAGTCTACTTGAGGGACCTAAACAAGTTATGTCCCCTGTGATTTCCAGGTTGTGTTGGAGACAGTGTTTAGAAGCCCCAGCAGTGATTCGATATACCTTTACGATTGATGCAGCATACTTGTACCACATAGACTCTAACTCTCAATCAGTGAGTCCATACAGCTATGTACCGTTCCAAATCCAACACACAGTCAGTCATGAAGATATAGCATTCCATGAGAATGCCATGGGTCCAATGTACCAGATCAGTATTGTATTCAGCCTCACATTGAGGCAACCATTATTGTATCATCAGTTGTATATGATCGGCTCTTGTATTTTAGAGCATAGATCAAATTAGTTTTTTGACATTGTCATGAGCATGGGGATTCCTGCCTCGTCCATATACATGTCACACATTATTTGTATCTCACCCATTGATGGGAACCATATTAATACAAAAACCAAAGGCCACCATGCCCCAGCCCCGGAAGCACCACCTCTATGCAGCAAATCCTATGATGTCCATTGGCCATACGATGAGCTCCTGCCCTCACACATCAGGTTGTAATCTGTTAACCCAAAAAATCCCTCACTAAGCTCTCCACGACCTACACCACCCAAGGACACCACTTCACGACCCTCCATTAGACCTCCACAACCTAAAAAATGCTTAAGGATGAAGAAAAGGGCTTAAAAACCCCAAAAAGGAGCCTAAAATACTCTCCTAGGAGCTAAAGCCCCCAAAAAGGGGCTAAAACCCTAAAAGGAGCTAAAATTAGGGTGGAAGGGGCTAAAAGCCCAAAAAAGGGGCTAAAGCTCGAACCAAGGGCTTAAAACCCTAAAACCCCAAAAAAGCTATAAAAGGAGGGTGGGGGGTCACCCTCAAAACACTTCTCCCTTGCATACTGTTATGTTGCCCGTGGATGCCTTGAGACCCTTTGTCTCTCAAGCCACCCACACTCCCTCTCCTCCATCTCCATTGAGCCATAGCTCCCCCATCCAAGAGAGAGGTGCTTCTTCAAGCCAGGGCATGGTGGCCCAATTCCATCAAAGAGAAGGTATACCAATGTTGTTTCTTGCATTTGCTTTAGTGTTTTGTAGTTTTTTGCTAACTTATTTCTGTTTGCAGGTTTATGTATAACATGTTTTTGCAGGTTTTTAGTTTCTAACAGTTGTTTGCAGGTTATTGGAAGTGGAACCCTAACCTTTGTTTGCAGAGGGGTTCTCCATATTTCTCTTCCATCTTTGTTTTCATTACTATTCTTTACATTATGTTTTTCCTTTCAGTCTTTTCCAAGCAGGAACCTACCCTTCTATCCTATAGATAGAAGGGATCCATTCTTGCCCCTGTAGCAAGGAGAAATCCCTGGGTGGCGGGGACATTGCCCCAATGTATGATAGTAGGGGCAACGTAAGTGGAAGGTCCATTATCCCCCTGTGTGGCAGGAGGGGTAGTGTAGGTGAAGGGCCCACTACCCCCATGTGTTGCAGATGGGCTAGCTTGGCTGGTCACTATGGGTGGTGGTAGCTGACCGATGACAATTTGCATGACTGTGCTTGGGCCACCTACAGGGTTGTTGGTGACAAGTTGTGGTGTGGACATGGGTCCACTTGCTATGGCTATGCCAAAAAATGGATCCGGGTTTGTGCTATCCATGGGGCTTGATGGTGCAGTATGGAAGTCAGGTTCAAACTGATATGGGTCTAAATCTAAATCAGAGGCTATGTGGCCTTCTGATGGTGTGTGAGGTCATTGAGAATAGGCTTGACGGTGTCGGTTCAATGTTCCGAATGGTGGTGGTTCGCCTCTTAGGCGTGAGGAAGAGCGTGGGGGATCAATTGTGTTAGATGTTTATCAAACTGATGGGAATGATGTTTGGACCCCAATTTTAGTGGCTTCCTATTGGCTGTAGGTGGTCACTCAGCCACCAAGACTGCCAGAAGACAGCACTTGGATTTTTCCTCATAGGTGTTTCTACTCAATCGGAAGGGGTCGTTTCCCATTTCGCTTGGCAATTCCTCTCAGCGGCCAGCTACTTTGGGGTTCCTATGGTACTCCTCATAATGAGTTTCTAGGCAGAGCCCAAGTACTTCCCACAATTGAAGCAGCCAAGGACTTATGTCCTCAAAGACTGCAGATTTGTTTCTACTTAGTGTAAATTGATAAATTTTAAGGCTCTCTCAGCGTCATGAACTGAGTTGGGTTGATTACTTGGTATGGTGTATTTGTTTGTCTATCTTTCTGGTATTTGGTAGCTGCAAATGGTTTATGAATTCATCATATTGTTGTGCATGCAATGAATAATCAGAAATTTGTAAACAAATACAATTCTTAACCTGAATGTATATGGCCTAACTAGATGACTACCTTGCGTTGATATTCCTCTTCAACCAAGAGAAGGTGTTGGGTTCTCAACACAATGGGACTAAGCCCATCCATAGATCCATAGGTCACCTCCCGGATGCAAGGTTGGTCAATAGGGAGGATGCTTAGCGCTGTCAGAAGCCCTCCTTCTCTACCCCCTCTACCTTCCAGGTCATCCAGTTTTAATGGTTAAGAAAAATGTTCAATGAAGGGCCTAGGACTATACGAGCTTGCCCTTCATCGTGTCCCAGAATACCCCGAAGGGTGATGAATAGGTAGAGGAGGAAGGGTCAGCAAGACTTGATTTTAAGTCAATTTTAGTTAAGCTATGTTCATTAATTAAGCCATTAAAATTTACTTTGAATTTACACTTTGTTTGTTGATGCAATTACAGGAAATTAAAACAGCAACTGAAATTAAACTAGTATGCTAGACAGAGGCGGCTAAGCCACACTGACAGTTCCTATAAAACTGAAATTTAACCTCTATTAAACTGAAATTGAACCTCTGATTGACAAACTGCACATTTCTGATCAAATTTGGCGAGGGGGTTGCAAAAGTTTTTTAGAAACAGGCGAGGGGGTCACACAGATTTCACACATAGTCGCGGTCTGTGTTTATGAGTGAAGTCACACCTTTCGAGGGATTAAGTGCACCCTGGGCGTACCTGTCAGGCCATTAAGTGTGCCCTCATCCCCTGTTCAGGCCCGATAAGTGCGGCCTGCCCAAGATTTGGGGTTTTTCTGATCCTGAGTCAAATCCGGCCGACACTAACCTGTACTGTGGCCAAACTAACTTGGATTTTCCTAGCAAAGGCTTCGACAACACTAACAACTGGAAATAAACTAGATCTAAACTGAATTTGACATGAAATTTTAAAAACTAGGGAAAAACTTGAAAAACTTGAAATTTTAAAAATTTGGACCAGGGATCCTGTGGGATCGACCTGGTATGGTCGCCAGTTCTGTAGCAGGGATTTCTTCTTGCTACAGGGCAAGAATGGCTCCTTTCTATCTATAGGACAGAAGGGTAGGTTCCTGCTTGGAAAAGACTGAAAGAAAAAATGGAATGTAAAGAACAGTAATGGAAACAAAGATGGAAGAGAAATATGGAGAACCCCTCTGCAAACAAAGGTTAGTGTTCCGCTTCCAATAACCTGCAAACAATCATTAAGCTATAGTAAACCGAAATACCTGCAAAACAAGTTAGGAAATAAACCTACAAATGATACCATGGATTAGAAAGCAAAGAAAAAACTAAGCAAATACAACAAAGAACAAGTTGTACCTTCTCTTTGGGTGGAATGGACCACCATGCCCTAGCTTGAAGAAGCACCTCTCTTGGATGGGGGAGCTATGGCTCAATGGAGATGGAGGAGAGGGATTGTGGGTGGCTTGAGGGACAAAGGGTCTCAAGGCACCCATGGGCAACATAACAGTATGCAAGGGAGAAGTGTCTTGAGAGTGACCCCCCACCCTCCTTTTATAGCTTTTTTTTTGGGGTTTTAGGGTTTTAAGCCCTTGGTCCGAGATTTATCCCCTTCCACCCTAATTTTAGCTCCTTTTAGGGTTTCAGCCCCTTTTTGGGAGCTTTAGCTCCTAGGAGGGCACTTTAGGCTCCTTTTTGGGGTTTTTAAGCCCTTTTCTTCATCCTTAAGCATTTTTTAGGGTGTGGGGGTCTAATGGAGGGTCGTGAAGTGGTGTCCTTGGGTGGTGTAGGTCATGGCGAGCTTAGGGAGGGATTTTTTCGGTTAACAAGGATAACAAGCATTTAACAACACCCTCGAGAGCCTGTCAAAATCCAAGGTGGTGAATGATCAACCTTTAATAAAGGATTCAATCACAGAGTGAGCTGGTGAACCTGCAATCCTGGTTTCTTGAAGAAATAAATGTTCGATTAAAGGGATCTCATGAGCCTTTTGAGGGAAATTATCTTGGAGACACCCATGGAACCCCCTTGTAGTTGAAGGAGAGGGAAATCATGAGGATCCCTTAGAAAGGGATTTGGATCTAGAGGAAAATCATGAGGATCCCTTAGAAAGGGATTTGGCTCCAGAGGGAAATCATGAAGATCCCTTAGAAAGGGATTTGGCTCCAAGGGCCCTATGGATAGTACATTGCTTCTCTTTTTCAATATTGATGGCCACCTTATTTTGTGCTATGGTTAAGTTTGACATCCTGTTATTTTGTGCTTTGGTTAAGTTTGACATCCTGTCAACACCAGGTGGGGCGACGATAACCAGAGCCAGACCCTTGGATTTCACATCAAACTTCAAGCTAATTTTAGATCTCAAATCATAACCTCCTTTCAAACAGGAAGAGGGTAAGGATTTGACTGAAGAGTGGGAAGGGGACTATTTTTTAACTTGGAGAGAGAGGGGGGTGCATCTTTAGAGAGAGTATCAAGGGTGAAAACCAATCTTGAGGTAAGTCTAGTAACAAGCTAGCAAGGGAAAATTACTCAATAGGAGAAGAAGGTTGAGGGGACTAAGGAAAGGCTTCTTGACCATCTTCATGACCAAAAACTGAAACCTCTATGTCTGACTTTTCTTTCACAAAGCCCCAAGAAACAATGGAAATGAGAACAATAGAACAGGGAACAAAAAAGTAGTCTTACTCAACGTAAGCACCTCCTCAATGTGCATGTTGGAGGAAACATGTACACCCCGAGGGTTTTTAACCAAGGTGTCGTTTGGAGTGAAAGCAACTTTTGTAGCATCCAACAAATTGGCATTTACGTGCAAAGGCAAGTTCACCACCTTTTTTCTCCATTCCGAGTATTATCTCTTTAATGATGCACCCACGACTTAGGGCATTCCTCTTGGGTATGTCCAAATTCATGGCATGAAACACAATGGAAAGAATATGCCAATAGTACACTTTCTACATCCAAGTTCAATGCCCCAACACTAATTCAATTTTTTTGACCATCCCATCCCGTGTGTTTAGTGGAATTTGAATCCATGCACAATGCATGTCTTATTTTGTGTGCCACTAAATTTCAAGACCCACAAAGGAACCTAGGTTATTCTCGATTGGTACCAAAATATCCTCCCTCCAAAAATCCAAGGGGAAACTTGGACGAATGGCCCAAATTTTGTGCACATTTT
Source organism: Pseudotsuga menziesii (assembly GCA_001517045.1). Classification (NCBI taxonomy): domain Eukaryota; kingdom Viridiplantae; phylum Streptophyta; class Pinopsida; order Pinales; family Pinaceae; genus Pseudotsuga; species Pseudotsuga menziesii. The sequence continues at coordinate 154,806 of LPNX010026897.1, forward strand.
GCGACTCACGCGTAGGGTCAAAGCCAACTGACCAGCATCACAAAATAAGAATGGATGGACCCCACTTTTAGTCGTGACTAAGAATAACATTAGAATCTTCTAAATTTTTCAAGAAGAAACAAACACATCATATAGTTAGTACGTGAAAGATTGGTTCATAACCAAGCCAAGGAACCCAATTTTCTGAAAACCAAGGCTTTAGGGTTCCTAGATTCATTGCTTTCCACATAATCTACCAACCAAAACCCCATCCAAGTAATCCAAGACCTCCTCAATGGAAACATCAAGGATAATTACGATATTCACTTTACCTTTTCGTACCCAAATACACTTATTTATACTTTCATTGGCAACCTTTACATTCTCGGAGAAGGCTTTGTTGAAAGCAAAGGAACATGATCTAGAACACCTGAAACTGGAGGAACAAAGGTTTGAACATCTGGGGTCAACCGCTCCAGTGTAATAACAGATAGATTAAGGCCTTCCCTGTCTCCTCAACAAAAGCACCATCTTTGGGGGAGGTGATTCCAACAGAGCCTTGGATTGAAGACACACATCCCTCTCCAATTCCATGATCGATCCTACATTAAAATCCTCCTAAAATGTAAAGATCTACATATGGATAGGATTGCCCTCATAATCAATCAATTCTTCCTCCATGGTTTGGAAAGGACGAAGTAAACCATAGGAATTCACCCCTTGGAACTCACAACAAAACTTGATTATTGAAAGAGAGGACAAAAAAGAACAAGAAGCTGGAAAAAAAGAGGAAGCAAGGGAATCTTTCCAGTTTGGGAAAGTTTCGAACAAAGAGAGGCTTAGGGTCGAAGACGTCAGATCCCAAACCCTAGAGCAAAACTACCCCCTCCCTGAAAACATACTTCACCTAAAAAGATTAGATCCAAACAAACGATATAAATTTACCATTTTTCACTTACTATTATAAATATAAATTTAAAATAACATTATT
>LPNX010026897.1:156392-169341 GCA_001517045.1 Pseudotsuga menziesii
ATAATTCCGTAACTAAAGAGAAGAAGACCTTGGAATCATTGAACATCATCATTTTTCTCTATGACCTTGGAATCTCCAACCACCTAGACCGGCCAATATGCCTTCCGAAAGCAAATTTTAAAAAAGTGCAAAGAACGAATAGCTCAACTCTGGTATTTGAACCTAAGTGCCCACCCAACTTGATCATAAAAAAATGAAACCCATTCAACTCTAAAACAACCCCAATACCACACCTACCTACCAACACTTGAAAAGCACCATAAAAAAGACCAGCATGTACATCATCTAAAAAACATTAGTTCTATTCACAATCTAATAGAAAGAGTATTTTTCCAAAGATTTTGAATAACTATACTTACTTTGGGTTTCAAATCTAAAAAAAACACAACATTTTATTTCACAACTATGGGGAATGCTTGGCTTAAATCTTTTTAGACACATAAAATTCTAAAAACACCCAAATAATTCCCAAACTCCACAAAACAATTGGTGTCATCTGACATCATCATTTTTCTTTATATTATTTTTAGTTTAAACACAAAATCAACATCTTCTTTAACCATATATCAAAATTTATTTTTATATAATTTTTTAAATTAATTATATAAAAACAATAATTTCTTTTTACTAATTCAACATCTCCAAATCACATTAATGTGGCTGTTCGTATTCACTCGGATAGGCACTTTCAAATCACAAATTAATTATCGTTTCACGAGTGATAAGTGTTAAAATGGATTGAAAATATGAATTAAGCTTTTTTTCTTTTCAATTATATTTTTTTAATTATCAAACATTAATTATAATTAATTTAATAATTATTAAAACTTAGAAAATAGTCATCATTATTATTAAATTTTTAATTATTATAAAATATAAATATTTAACAAATACTTCTTCAATTATAAATAACTTTTTAATATAAAATATTATTTATATAAAAAAAATATAACACATTTGGAAGATGAAACTTTTTAAGGCAGAACAAAAAAACAATTTAAACTAAAATCAAAACATTTGAAAATTGATAATGTGACATCATTCGAAGACGATTACAGCCAAAGCCCACTTGAAAGCATATTTATATAAATGTTATTTTTTTTTTCAGAGGAAAAAATACCAGTCTTTGATATTCATAAGAATAAAAAAGACATATTAAACATACAACCATCATCATGCCAGGTGGTAGATAACATTCCAGCCACCCAATCACCAAAAAGATAGGAAAATCTGCAAGTCTGCCAGCCAAAACAAAGGAAAAACAAAGTCTAAACAATGCAGACTTTTCTCATCATCCCTGAATGATCAGGTTAGAAATACTGAATAGTCTAATGTGACCTGCAAACATATCTTCCAAATCATTACACAGCTAGCTGAATAGTCTCCCAAATCAGTCAAAGAAAGTAAGAAACAATACATGACAATCAAACGCTGCTAAGAGAAATAAACAACCATCAAAATAGAGTAAAATGGCCATCTTCAATGACCCTCCCATCCAAAGTTTCAGTGAAGTGTCCAGCTCCAACATCCAATTTCAGAGCCTTCTTTGATAGACCATCAGCTAGTATATTGTGCTCTCGGAAAATATGATTAAAGGTCACCGATGGAACAAGTTGTCTCAATGAAATAATATCATCGCACCAATGTTTCAACGTGGACATTTCAAGGGCTGAGAGTCCATTAACCCATGAAATAATCACCATTGAATCTCCATAAATCATTTGAATGGGCAGACCCATCAAATAGCACACTCGAAGGATAGACCAGAGTGCCAGAAGTTCAGCTCTGGTGTTTGTGCTATAGCCATAACCCACTGAGAAACTGAAAATATGGGTTTCACTGAGATAGATCACGAACCCAGCTCCTCCAACATTTAATTGTGCTGCACCATCAAAGTACCCTACAGGAAAAGTATGCAATGGCTTGGGACCAATCTGCCTGCGTTTTATAGTTAATTGAGGTACGGGGTAAAGGGCTATAAAAATCTCGATTCTGGAGATGAGCAGGGAGGCATATGGTTTCTCATTTTCAAAAAGACACTTATTACGTTGGAGCCACAAGAACCAAAAGACAAAAAAAGGGGTGTATCGGTAAGATGCAGTAAGGGCAGTGTTGTTGAGCCAATGAGCTACAAAAGATTGTACAGAGCTGTGTGGAGTTAAAGGGAAACCCAATATAGTTGAAAAGTGAGTGAAGACTTTCACAGAAAATGGACATAATAAGAACAAATGGCAGCAGTCTTCATATTCACATTCACAAAAAACGCATCTACTAGGACCAAAGAACCCCCGAGATTGAAGATGATCCCAAGTGAGGATCCGATCATATACCAACAACCAACTAAAACAGATCAACTTCAATGGAATTTTCAATTTCCACAGTGAGAACAAAACCCGGTTTTGCTCTACAAGGATGTCGAAAATAAATAGACTGTCATAACCGTGAGCAGCACTAATATGGCCCGCATAATGGTTGAAAGACCATAGGAGCAAGTCAGTCTCTTCACTTAAACGAATTCTGTTAAATTCTAAACCTCTGATATATATTCCATTGTTTACTCCATTCGTCACATAGATCAAGTTCTACAGCTGTAAACCAATAACCTGTGGAGTGATTCCTTTCCTGATCGAGAGTGCTTATCCCATAATCTTCCAGGTAATATCTCAGCTCTGCAGAAATTATATAGGAACAACCCAAACCAACAATGGGATCCACACCGACACGTACCTGTGCACCATTTCCAACTTGCCAAAGTAAACCTTTCCCAATCCAAGGCAGAGTTTTGAGAAAGCCCTTCCAGATAAGCGAAGCATTCCAATGCCTGAAATTTTTTTTCCTGAACCAAGTTTGCAATGGCATATTTTTCATGTATTTTGCTTTTATAAGATGATTCCAAATGCCAGGCTTGTTCAAAGCATACCAAAAATTCTTCATCCTCAATGATAAACTGAAGTGGGGGAGATGTTTAATTCCCCAGCCCCCCTGGGAAATGGGTCGAGCCAATAGGTGCCAATCAACAAGGTGGAATTTATTATGCTTAGTCGACGACCCCCAAAGGAAGGAATAGATAAATTTTCTGAGCTTATCCAGGATAGAAGTGGGGATCGGGAAAAGAGCAAACCAATAAACAGGCAGGCTAGTCAGGACAGAGCGGACAAGGACCAGTCGACCTCCCAAAGACAAGAGCCGCGAAGACCAATGGTTGATACGTTTCTCAATTTTGGTTAAAAGCCAAAGCCAATGTTTGACTAGATATCCTGAGGGCTTCAAGAAATAACCAAGGTAAGTGAAACCATTATTGAGGTGTGCAAATCTGTAAGGCAAGATGCTAGAAATCCTGCCCAACAATGCTTCATCCAAATCATAATGAAGAAAACTAGACTTGTCCAAATTAATCTTCATGCCAGAGGCTTCATAGAAGGTGTCCAGTATAACTTTAAATGCAATCCAGTCCTCAAAAGTGCCCATCCCGAATAAGATCACATCATCTATGAAAAGTAGGTGTGTGAGAATAAGATTAGCCGAAAGCTTGATACCTTTGATCAGACCCTTCCTCTTAGCATCAGCTATCAGGAGGCTAAGTCCTTCAATAACCAAGATAAAGAGTAGCGGGGATAAGGGACAGCCCTTCCTAATGCCTCGGGAAGCAGGGAAGAAAGAGGAAGGTGAACCATTGACAAGGACCGCAAAATTTGCCAAAGTAATACACCCCATTATCCAATTCACTCCCACAAGGGGGACCCCTATCTAAATGAGGATCAGCCTGATGTAAGTCCAATTAACCCTGTCAAAAGCCTTAGTCAAGTCCAACTTAAGTATGAGAGCTGATTTCTTCATCAGTTTAACCGAATGTAGAACTTCGTAAGTAATGGCCACAGGCTCATGTATCTGGCGGTTCTTGAGGAAGCCAAACTGCTGGGGAGATATAGAGGAATCTAAGAAGGGCTTGAGTCTCAGAGCCGCGACTTTTGAGATCAGTTTATAGCAAAGATTGCACAAAGAAATGGGCCTAAAGTCCCCAAAGTTAACAGGGTGTTCTACTTTAGGAATAAGAGCCAAAAAGGTAGAGTTTAAAGCAGGGGCAACCTTCCCTAACAGTCTAGAGGATTCCACCACATTTACCAGTAATGGTCCCAGAAGATCAATGAAGTATGAATAAAAATCAACCGTCCAGCCATCTGGCCCAGGGGCTTTATCTTTTTTAAATGTCTTTAAGGCCTCCTCTATTTCAGAAAGAGATACAGGGTTGGTAAAGGCTGAGAGTTCTTCCCCAGAGACAAAGGAAGGAAAGAGACGAATAACCTTCAGCTGAGCAGAAAGATTGGTCAAGTTATCATTCGCAAAAGTTACTTTAAAATGGCGCACACCGAGGACTTTTATGCCCAAATCATCCGACAACCAATTACCCACTTCATCTTGAAGACACCAAATGGCATTCTGATTTTTCCTGGCAGATGCCACAGCATGGAAATATTTGGTGTTGGCATCGCCAAATTTATCCCAGGTGACTCTACTTTGTAGTCTAGCAGAGTTCAATTCATGATCCGAAAGCTTTTGTAATTATGCTTTTAATATATTCAATCTGCATTGCTGATCCTGTGCTAATATAGCAAATTGAGAAGAAATAAGAAGGGAATTTATTTCTTCTTCCAATTTTATAAAATTGACCTTCATTTTCTGAGTCTCCATCTTAGTCCATACTTTCACTTTCTCTTTTAAATGAGGAGCTTAGAAGAGAGAAGATGCATAGCATCCAATGTAAAATCCGACATGAGAAGTGGCCATGAATCACGAATAAGATTAACAAAAGCCTCAATTCCAAGCCAAGAATGGTTGAATTTAAAAGGGTACAAACATGGAATCTGCGGATCACCCCATTCAAGCAATACTGGGAAATGATCAGAAATCCCGCATCTATGAGCCCAAGCTCGATGTCTAGGTAGACAGCTAATGAGCTGATCAGACAGCAAAAAACGATCCAGTCTCTTGGAGATACCATCATCCCCCGCCCTCCCATTCCTCCATGTAGGACCGGCACATGATGGGGCAATATCCACAAGTTGATGATCAAAGAATAAAGAGGAGAGGAAAGGGCCCAAAGGATCAAGATGAGCTTTAGAACCCCAGATTTCAGAGGCATTCAGGGTAAAATTCAGATCCCCTGCAAGTATAAGGTTTGGAATCGAGAGAAGGCCTCCCGAAGCAACAGCAACCCAAAAAGAATCCCGGTGATGGTAAGGGCCATAGACATTTAGTATGGATAAGGGAAGAGACGACCCCCGCAGCGAAACTTTAAGCAAAATATCGGCCAATGTTTGAAAAGCTTTACATCTAAGCACCTTAGGGTTCCATCCATGGAGTATGCCTCCAGAGAGCCCAGAGGAGTTGAGAGCACAAAATTCCCATCTAGGACACAGTTTGAAGAAGGCCAAGAGAGACGGGTAAGTGCTGGTCATAGTTTCCTGTAAGAGCACAACATCCGGTGATAGGGACAAAAACAATCGACAGAGGCTTTTTTGTTTGGCTGAGCCTCCTAACCCTCTTACATTCAATGAGAGAATTCGCATCAGGTATCCGATGGAGGAGGGGTCAAAGCTCTAAGGACCCTATGATCAGAGGAAACAAACTTGCGAGCCACGTTCTTCAGACGGGTGGATAAAGGAGTAAGTGGAGCATGTGCTAGAGACTCAACAAAGACCGTCGAAGGTTTTTTTCTTCTTCTAATGGTGACATTTTCGAACCGAATGGAATCGAGGGGAAGGATCGACGGTGACTAGGGGGTCTTGTCAGAGAAGATGTCCAAAGTTTTTTGAAGAGAAGGATCTGAAAAAAACGGAGTCTCGACAGGGCTGCGAGGAGGGGATTCAGATAATGTAGGATCTGAGGAAACCAAAGGTGGGAAGTCAGATGATGAGAAAAGAGGTCGTGAGGGTCCATCAATCGGCACCGAAGAATGCATAGGGGGAGCTTCAGGAGGGTTAAAATTACGGCAAGAATCCTTCATGTATACATCAGATTCCCTAATAAAGGAAGCGGGAGGGGAGGCAGAATCGGGACAGCTAGAGGACGGCAGAGAAGGAAGAGGAAACCCCGAGCACGACGAAAGGGGGAGGGAAGACAATACAGACCCACCCCCAGAGGTGGAAATGGCAGTCGTGAAAGTGTGATCAACGGGAGGAGTATCACTACCAGAAAGCACAGGATATAAAATAGCTTCTCTATCCATGGAAGTGATAAAGGAAGGAACAGGAAGGCTAGAAGAAGTAGGAGAAGGGGAAGGCTGCGGGATGGGAAAGCCCGAAAAAATTGAAGTAGAGACTAAAGTGCATCCAGGCCCAACAACGCCTTTAGAGACAACAACCTCAGACGGGATAGTGGGGCTCACCGAGGGAATGCTAGGGACCGATGATAACTTAGAGGCATTTATTGGTGCAAATGAGTCCAAGTATGCTAATTCCGAATCATATGCATCATCGAAGAGAGCGCATGCGTTATCTAGATTATCAACAGAAGACAGAGGAAGAAACGAGGACTGACATACCTTATATAGCCTCTGCTCTGAAAAGGGAGTCAACTGAGCATCGAGAGGAGAGAGTGAGCCCGACGAGGGAGAAGAGTGACGTAGAGTTGGACAGCTTCGCCTCAGATGTCCAATCTCCCGACAGCAGCTACATTGGAAAGGAATACCCCGATAATCAATTCTTTGGGATATAATGTGCTCATGGCAAAGAATATCAATGTCGGCCGGTAGATCGTTGGTAATGTCGATTTCCAGAAGGATTTTTGCAATGCGCTTGTCAAAGGCATTCATGAAATCCTCATCCACTACAATAAAACGACCGATCGAATTCCCAATGCCTTCCAAGATAGCACGGTTCCAAAGCAGAAAGGGCAACCCAAGCAGCAAAGTCCAGAGGTGTCGCTTTTTTACGCTCTCTCGGGCTGGATCAAAGTGTACATGCCACCTATCAAGAACCAAAGATCCCTTGCCAACCCTCCATGGCCTGTTTAAAACAAAAGTAGCATGACCTTCCTCTAAAAAGACGAACACAATCCAACCTCGTACAAGGAGGCTAATGGCTGGCACGTAGGTCAATAATGGCTTCCACTGCTCCGTGGCCCACTCGAACCACTGCTTTTTATCCATAGTTGCATACTCTAGCCGTCCGATGAGGGCCCGGGAGCATAAGGCTTCCACCCAGGGAATGTGATTTTCATTCTTATTTATGATTAAAATTTGCATTTTCCCACATAAATTAAATGTTGAAATAAATAATAAGAAAAATAATATTTTCATAGCTCATTGGGCATAGAATAGACACTGATTGGGTTTATTGTTAAGGCATTTTTGCATAAAGTCACCAGTTTGAAACTCTGTGGATATGAGCCTATAAAACAATTAATATTTCATAATAAATATGGTTAGTTAATCATTTAAATAAACCATCGTATGTCTAAGATCATAACTATTCTTTCATAATATCTTAAACCATACTAAATGGATAAAAACATTATCTTAGCTAATGCTTAGTTGATTTCTTTAAATTTGTCTATAGAACCATAATATGCTATAGTTGAATGTTAAGACTTTGAAATTCCATCATACTCTACTCACAAGTTCCCATTTTACACAACATCATTGATTTTTTGTTCACAAAATGGAACACCTAACACACCACAACATTTTTTATGCTTCTAAAGAAAATGAGTAGTGCATAAAATCTATGACAAACATCAGAATACAAAACAAATCATCATTCTACTCATTTTGTTTCTACTACTACTATAATGACAAATATGTATATATATTTTAGTTGCATAATACATTAAATCCCTAAGAGTTCAGAATTATTTGATGGAGAAAATGAGCTCTTCAACATCCCATGGGTATCTTAATAGAATCAACAATAAAATTCCTTATTACAAAACCTTGCATAAGACAATGAGCTCTCAACATGGGTTGTGAATGGTCTTGCTTTTAGAATGTACTAATTGTATGTGGTTGCTCCTATTGGTTGAAGGAATGGACCAACCTAGAATTCCCAATGCTTCATACAAACCTTTCACGATGTCCCATGTCTCCTTGGAAGTTTTACCATCTCTGATGTGCGGGATTATGTTGTCTTTGACAAACAACCACAACAATACTTTTGCCTTCGTTTCTCGTTTCTCCGAGTCTGCAAGAGTAGCACCTGTGGGCTTGGCTTCATCTCCTTTGACTATAGTCCAGACATTTAGTGCTTCAAGCATAGTTAATGTTTTTAGAGGTTTTTAAAATTATATGTTTGAATTGAATGTTTAATATATTGATATAAAAATACTTTAAAAAAAATAAAGATATGTTAAAATAAAAGATATTTTAGTTAATAGTGACCACATGCTATTTAAACAAAAAAGATACAAGTAAAATATGTATTGTATTTAAAAATAATAATAATTAAAATAATGTAAAGATACAAGTAAAATATATATTGTATTTAAAAATAATAACAATTAAAATAATATAAAGATACAAGTAAAATATGTATTGTATTTAATAATAATAATAATTAAAATAATGTTGTTTTTGATAGGTTTCTATTACATTGATTAATGAGATTGTGGAGACATTATGTGATCTTGAAATTACCAATTTTCCATGGTAAAAAAAAGTATTGTAGGACACTTTCCTTTCCTTATGACGTTCAAAGATAGTGCCTTCAAGTCTCTTTAACATTTGGTGCAAAAAGCATTACACATACCAAAATTACTTCAACATAATGTGTATTTCATTGTAATTTTCCAATATTAATGTTTGACAAAATGTTGGAGTTTTGGTATTAAAATGAATATTAAAATCAACTTTTTAATTGTGATTTGGTCAAGGGTTGGTCCTTCACATCCTAATGCATATTTCCTTTGCACTCTAATACACCTTTATATTGAAATTTTATAACATTACTCTCATGGGATTGTAATTTAAAATGGAGTTATTTAAAGATTTTTACCATTATTATTGGTGGAATTGTTAATCTAATTTACCATTATTATTGGTGGAATTGTTATCTAATTTAATGTTTGACCATATCATAAATTTTATTATTTAAAATCTATTTTTTATTATAAAAATATATTGCTCTAATTATCATTATTTTATTATAATTATACAATCTCAACATATATTTAAGATTTAAATTTTTTAAAATTTAAAACAAATCATCTCATCATCTTTATATTACTTGATTTAAACATTAAATTATGGAATTTATGATTTTACTCTCATTGCATTTCTATTCCCCCCAAAGTTACAAAATATGGAATTTATGATTTTACCCCATTCCACATATATTTCATTGTAAAGTGTACCCATATATTTCATTGTAAAGTGTACCCAAATTAAAGTTACAGGTTGTGGGCCACTTTTAACCGGTGGACGGTCGGCCATTCCGAAAACGCGTGTTAAAGTTACAGGTTGTGAGCCACTTTTAACCGGTGGACGGTCGGCCATTACGAAAACGCGTGTTGATACATCAGCAGAAACGAGGAGTGTCATCTCTTTTGACGACGGCAGATGGGCTTGGTCGGCCACTTCAATTTTCCTTTAGCTGGACGCATGTCCACGTGGTTATTGATCCCCTGCGTTCTATAGCTGTGCCCCGAAAGCTCTTTGGACTCGCTACGTTTTCCTTTTGACTCCGGATGGGATTGGCGCGCTTCATGGTTTGGCGTGTATTGCTATCTCTGCGTGTTTTTCCTTGCAGTTCTCCACAATTTCTGCAGGGCTAACTCATCCCCTCACCTGCTCCAGTCATAGTCCGGTGGACGGTCGGCCATTACGAAAACGCGTGCCAGAAACGACGAGTGACAGCTTATAACCCAGAAACGACGAGTGACAGCTCATCTCTTTTGACGAGGGCAGATGGGCTTGGTCGGCCACTTCAGGGCTAACTCATCCCCTCACCTGCTGCAGTCTGAGTCCGATTCTAACTCATCGCAATTTCTTTGTCTATTTATATCTCTGAATAGCATCGGATCACTCATCTCCTTCCCTGCAGTCTGACTCTTAACTCATCCCCAATCTTTCACATCTCCAATTGCCAATGGCTGCATCCTCCTCTACCGCTGCCTCCACCTCCTCTGATCCTAACAGCAACAACTCCTCCGTTGATGTGTTTATTAGCCATCATGGTGGCGATACCAAGAAAACCTTGGCGAGCCATCTCTACCACCGCCTTCATCCTTACGGACTCAAGGTCTTTCTGGATCAGCCGGAACTGCAAAGAGGAGACTATTTCGCCCCTCTAATAAGAGGGGCTATTCGAGCAGCCTCTGTCAACGTAGCTATTTTATCTCCGAGATACGCTGAGTCGGAGTGGTGCCTAAATGAGCTCCTATGGATATGTAGTGAGTCAAAGGCTCCCATAATTCCAGTGTTTTACCACGTGAAACCTGCTGAGCTTAGGTGGACACAAGGGGGCAAGGACGGAGTGTATGCTCAAGCTCTGCGTAAACTTGAACAAAAGACGACGGATGATCCTCAAACTCAGCGAGAGAATTCGGCACTAGTCTCCACAGGTATTACAAATTGGAGAAACGCTCTTTCAATTCAATATTGGAAAAACGTTCTTTCTGTTGCATGGAGAAACGCTCTTTCAATTCAATATTGGAAAAACGTTCTTTCTGTTGCATGGAGAAACGCTCTTTCTATTCAGAAGACGTTGCGATACGACTCAGCGACTGTTGAGCAGTGGAGAAACACTCTTAAGAAGGTTTCTCAAATAAGCGGCTTCGAGCTAAGTGAGTGTAACGGGTAAGTAGTCAAACTCCCCTTATTTGTATTACCTTGTGTTCAATATGTATTTCTATTTCTAACTAGTTATATGTATTTCTATTTGAATAACCAGCGACGAGGGGATATTGCTAAACAATGTAATTGAAAGTGTCTTGACATATGTGAAGAAACCATTGGATGTGGCCAAATATCCAACAGGTTTAGATGTAAAGATAGCAGAGTTTGAAAATAAAGTCTTATTGCCACATCTGCAAAGTGTAAGAAAACCTCATATCCTGGGGATTGTTGGGTTGGGTGGCGCTGGAAAGACAACACTGGCCAAAGAACTCTTCAATAGAAAGAGTTCACAATACAGTAAATGTTGTTTTTTAGGTGATGTAAGAGAAAATGTAAATAAAGGCTCTTTACTTTCATTGCAGTGCAGTCTTCTTAAGCAGTTGAATGGGACAGATTTGCAATTATCCAGTGAGCATGAAGCTATAGCAATGCTTAAAAAGCATCTGCCCTCTCAGAAGATTTTATTAATTTTAGATGATGTAGATAAGGTGGATCAGGTTGATGCACTTGTGCCAAATCAAAATTCCATCCACTCAAATAGCTTAATATTGATTACATCTCGAGATAGGGATGTTCTCACAAGATCAGGAGTAGAAGAATCATTCATTTATAAGTTAAACGGGCTTAAGAATCATTTGTGAGCGCTTGTAATGGATTGCCTCTGTCTTTAAAAGTGTTCGGGGCACTTCTCTGTGGAAACATTGACATGTCTTTTTGGCATCAGCAATTGGACAAACTTCTCAAAACACTTCCCAGTGAGATACAAGAAAGGCTTCGAATTAGTTACGAAGCCCTCGAGAGCGACGAAAAACAGATGTTTTTAGACATTGCATGTTTTTTCTTAGGAGAAAATAGGGATACGGCCATCACAATATGGAATGGCTCAGGTTGGAAAGGCGAGCTGGGGTTTCAAACTCTACAAAACAAATGTCTGGTCGAAGAGGTCGAAGAGGTGGAATGGAACGGATATTCATGCAGTAAAATACGTATGCATGACCATCTAAGAGACTTGGGAAGAGCTGAAGCCCGTGTCTCCCAGCCGCTTCGGTTTTGGCGTGTAGATGATTTGTTGCAGCAATCGTCTGTAAGTAGTCAATTTGATGATGAGGAATTTGATGATGAGGAATGGTTCTTGATAACGAGGAATTTGATGATGAGGAATTTGACCGTATACAACTGAGGAGGTTGCAACTCGTAGATACCGAAGGTATTCTCTTGGAACGCATTCTCAAGAGCAAGAGCGTGAAGTGCCCAGATCTCCTATCGCTCTGGCGGAAACAGTGTCCATACTCCTCCCTGCCTTCCTGGATTCCAATGAAAAAGTTAAGGGTTCTGCGAGTGTCTGGGAGCACATTACAAACACTGTGGAAACCAGAATCACAGGTAAATTGAAATTCGTTTATGTAAATATGTGTCAAGTGGTTAGAATGTCTCCAGCGAATTATATAAATATCTTTCTTACAGTTAAAACACTGAACTTTGCAGTTGCCACCATGTTTGGAGGAGTTGAGCGTACATGGATGCGTGAAGCTGAAGAGCATTCCGGGATTGGAGCACGCCACAAAGCTTCAAAACTTAGATGTTCACGGGTGCACCGAGTTAGAAGAGCTGCCAAACATGGAAACATTGGTATCTTTGGAAGCGTTGTGCGCAGGGGGATGCGTGAAGCTGAAGAGCATACCGGGATTGGAGCACGCCACAAAGCTTCAAAAGTTACATGTTGACAGGTGCACCGAGTTAGAAGAGCTGCCAAACATGGAAACATTGGTATCTTTGGAAGCGTTGTGGGCAGGGGGATGCGTGAAGCTGAAGAGCATACCGGGATTGGAGCACGCCACAAAGCTTCAAAACTTAGATGTTCACGGGTGCACCGAGTTAGAAGAGCTGCCAAACATGGAAACATTGGTATCTTTGGAAGCGTTGTGGGCAGGGGGATGCGTGAAGCTGAAGAGCATACCGGGATTGGAGCACGCCACAAAGCTTCAAAACTTAGATGTTCACGGGTGCACCGAGTTAGAACAGCTGCCAAACATGGAAACATTGGTATCTTTGGAAGCGTTGCGGGCAGGGGGATGCGTGAAGCTGAAGAGCATACCGGGATTGGAGCACGCCACAAAGCTT
>LPNX010026947.1:17159-27921 GCA_001517045.1 Pseudotsuga menziesii
TGTAAAAAATATTGCTTCTCTTTTTGCCAATCATCCTATTCATCAATTAAACAAGTTAAAAACTGCCAGAAAACCCATTGACCAAAAAGACAAAAAACAAAAGTGTTTTCAAAATAAGAGACATATTGAACATCAAAAGAGTGACAAACTGGCTATTTTAACCACATCACCACCTAAGTAAGGAGTCTGTCTGAAAAGGGAATACTAGTTTATTCATAAATACAACTGCTAAAACAGGTCATTAAATTTTATTGTGCCTTGATAACCACTTGAAGATGTACCAATATTGCTTATCAAAATTTAAAATAGATACAAAATCATTACCAATTATTTATAGTATTGCCATGGATATTACACTTTAACCAATAATACTATAATGACATAGACAATAACCTTTCTCTTCCAGTACATTCAAAACATTGATCGGACTGGTGACACGAAGATCTTGCTCTTACAAATCGGACTCAGTACAATCCAACATGCAATGCATTAGTGGTAGCAGAGTTGAGACAAAAAATTGGCACACGTGCCTGCCTCTGAACCTGGCGATAGCAAAAGTTGAGAGAAAAAGTGGCATACATACCTGCCACTGAAACTGGCCACCATGCATAATTTTGGCATGTTTATGTTGAAGGTGAGCACCATTCTCATCACCGATTACGTGCCTGCCACTGAACTTGGCGACCTTGCATAATTTAGGCATGATTATGTTGAAGGCAAGCACAACTCTTATCGCCAATTTCATTTGCAATGCATGGGGTGATAACCTTTCCATCTGGAAATCATCTTGGTCGGTTCTCAATCAACTCATGCACAAATCCATCTATCTTCTCTATTGTTACATTTGGCATCACAATAACATGGGCAATGTTTCCCTGGCAAGCAAGCTGCCATTTGTTGACAAAAGTATCATCCTGTGGTCTCTCAAATACAACAGTGCTGCTCAGTTCATTTAGCATTGCACTAATCCCAGTAGACCGAAATTGGTATTTCAAGTAATGTGCATTTCTAAGGCATTTCTGAAACTCTTTTTGGAACCCTCGATAACCTTTCCGATTCAAGGTGTACCAAAGAAATATGGGAGCATGCCCATTGCGACTTCCCATAATTGTTGCATCCCTAGAAGCTAAATATTCCACATCCCTTGAAAGGGAATTTATGTGCTCGATCCTTTTTATTTGCACACCACATGGCATGGGACAACCAACAAACTTATGCCCAGACACACTCACACTTCCTATTGGTTTCTTAAAGCTCACCTTTGGTGCTTGTGATACAAAAACGGTAAGAATAATGAGAAAAATATTTCATTTTTTAATACTCTGTATAGTTAATGAGGTTGCACTCATCATTCACAAAGGATAAATACAACATGTATCCTAGCCAAATAAAACTTTCAGGCAAAATGATCCATGATTTAGTGTCTTACCCGCTTCACAAAGGGCATCATTAGGCCAAATAAAGCCCCATCACAATGGATATAAAAATGGTCTTGCGTAAATCCCGTTTCTTCAAGAGTTTGAATTACCATATCCAAATCATCTACAGCTCCCTTAATCGTGGTTTCTGTAGTTAATGGAGCAACAACTAAGATTTCAAACATTTACTAATTTTAAGAAAAAATAATTGGACAAGTAAAACTAAATATACTCCAATT
The DNA here is from genome assembly GCA_001517045.1 of Pseudotsuga menziesii. Lineage (NCBI taxonomy): Eukaryota > Viridiplantae > Streptophyta > Pinopsida > Pinales > Pinaceae > Pseudotsuga > Pseudotsuga menziesii. Next base: position 18,817 of record LPNX010026947.1, read on the forward strand.
TCAGCGAATTTTGAAAGAACTTCCCAAAGATGCACACACAACATATGGAGTTTGACCTAGAACTGACCTACTTTATGAAACCTTACTTCCATGGTTATAATGGTTTGCATTCACTCTGTTCACATTGAAAAGTAAATAGTGAAACTTACCAATATTAACATTAACAATAGCAGGCTTATCCTTGTTTTTAAGCAGCCTCTGTCTGAAATCCAAACAATCAATCTCGCTTGAAATTAGTGTATCCACCTTTTCCAATTTCATTCTGTACATCCATGCTGCTTTGAAAATTAAGTAATGAGTTTCCCATGATGCATACAAAATGCCATCTGGAAAAACCTCCCTCCTGTATAAATATAATAGCACATAACAAGTCAAGAAAATAGAGCAAAGATTAAAAATGCTAAGAAATATTACAAGGGTTGCTTTAAGGCAGGTACAAACCCGACTAAAACACCATGCAGATTTCCTTCTGTACCACAATTTTTGATGTATCCCCAATACTCATGTTTCTCCAGTTCCCAAAGACGGGCAAACTAATCCAAGACTCCAACCTCAAACTGCCTAGAGTGTACCCCATAGTTGCTCTCAATAAAAGGGTCACCAAGATTATTAATAGAAAAAAGTTGGAGCTGTGCCAGTGCACCATAATCAAAATCCAGATTGTAAGGGTAACCTTCAAACACATGCAAGATCGGTGTCTGCTAAAATGTGACCAAGGAAAAATATTTGATTAAAATTATCTAATTCGTAGTACGTACATAAAAGTAAAACTTGAAACCAGAAACAAAGGTTATGCTGTAGAATCAAAATAAGGGCTCTTTCAAACAGTTTAAATCATCCAGATTACTTTTCTAAGAAAGATTTCTAAATGACAATCCATATGACTAGAATCAAGTAATTTTTTTGTGATGACTAGTTTCAATAGCAATGCTTTGAATAATAATGCTCATGTTACATACTTTTAAGACATAAAATGACAAAGGTCATGAATAAATTGTGGCTTGAGAGAATTGAGAGGAGGTTTAGATAACCTACTAGATGAAAGAAGTGAGTATGCTAGAGTAACTGCACATGAAGATATTGCATTTGTAAATATTCATAGGATGTTGGAGTTGGTGATTGACGTAAATTATGTAGAGATGCACGTGACACAGGTTGACTGCAAGAATCCAGTAACTGAGGCAGTTTGTTCAGTGTCAGATTCTATGTTGGATGAGAAAAAAGAAGTGAAAGGCAGTCATGATTTGTGTGAGGCAGGGGATGAAGAGAAGGAGAAGATTACTAAGTATCTAATAACTGGGGATTTTCTGAATGTGGAAGCACGAATTCGTAATATGGGTAGATCCTCTCAAGAAAATGATATGTTTTGAGATTTATTGTTTTTATTCAGGAAGCACCGGGCTTGCCCATGGAACTTTGTATATGTCATTCCAAACACTGATATTGACAAACACATATCCCTAAAAATTGCTCGGTATAGTTGTTTGTTTGAATGCATTAGCCTTGTTCTAATAAACATTAGAAAGGAATGCTTTATGAATAAGACTTGTTCTGAAAAACATACGAGTCAATCAAACCTCTGGTGACCTCTCAACATGTTTGTAACCTTATTTTGTATATCTAATCTGATTCTAAACAGAATTACTAGCACAGCCACTTAAGTGGTCGGTGAATGTCGATAGGCCACTAGCCACAAGTTAAGTGGCTAGCTTACAAAAAGAAATGATCTACAAGTAATAATAAGAGTCCTATTGTGTACTCAGATTCTAAAATCAAACCACAAGTGTCAATGTCCTAGTTTTATGTAATTAGTTGTCAAAATTTGATGTTGTCATAATTCGTGGAGCATTTATAGCCAGGACATGTATTGAGTAAGTTACAAAAAGGAAATGATCTACAAACATCAATAAGAATCTTATTGGTTAGTGAGATTCTAAAATCAACCTACAAGGGGCAATGAGAATCTTTCTAGGTGGAAAAATGTTAAAGAAAATGCATGCATGGAAAGCCATTGATTCCACGTGCAATGAACAAATGGCTAAGAGGGAGAGGAAATTAATAAATTATAAATAGGCCCAAATGCCTTGGAAGAGGAATGTTTAGTTGTAGGAGTCTTGAAAGGCTTAACCCTTTGAAAATCGCAACGTCCATACCATCTCAGGAAAGTTATTTATTGTCTTGTGTACTATTGAAGAGTCCTTTTATTGTTAACGTTGTGTTTCGAAAGAGTTTTGCAACTTTATCTACTGCATTTATTTTCCTAGTTTCTAGAATAGTAGTTCTGGCATTTTGCTGAGGTACTTTTGGTTGATTAGAAATTAGTTAATTTTCCTACATTTGCCTCGCTTATCAGCTGTGATCAAGTTAAAACTTAAGGTTAAAACAGGATGAACCAACAGTTTTTAAAACTCTTTTCGGTACACAATGAGTAGAAATGTCTATAAACTTAACAAGGCCTATCATCACAGTAGACATCCAGATTTTTAGTAGCCATTATTTTATATGTAAAAAGAGCTAATTTTGGTCAACATTTTACTATGTTTATGAAGTCCTCATTTTCTCATCTTCACGAATGAGCATGAACAATGAACTTAATATTTTGATCTAGAAAAGAAAATCTCCTTGAAGATCAGAAGACTTGGCTGTACGTATGAACAAGTGTAGCCTGCATCCTCTTATTCAACTATTATAATTTATTTCTATTCCCCTTTCATTCATTTCAGCCTCTTCACCCTTCCCCAAAATCCACATTCTACAACATACCATCCGAGCCAACTTGGTTGATTAATCTACACATGCACTAACTCATCCCATACACCAAATATTTAAACTTTTTATATAATAACCTCTAAAAATGACAAACTCATGCAAAGAATTGACTGTTTTTCCCAAGCCTTTCAAAGCATGAATTTTGAGTCCTATTCCAATGAAATTTGAAAAATCTAAGTAAAAAATGTAACAAAAATTGTTGGGTGTCCAAATGTACTAACAGAAAGGTAAATGACATAAATGGATGATAATGTTTCAAATGTTATGGGACTAGGTTTAGAAAGCAAAACTGATAAAACTACTAAAAATGCACAAGGCAAATAATCCTTACAGAAATTAAAGCCTTGCAAAAATTAAAAGAGAAATGAAGGGTAACCATACCAGTCATGATAAATTCCAATAAGGCCTCTTTCATATATCACACCAAGTGTATTCTTTTTTGCAATGGTTGGGACAACATTCATAACCCAAACATTGTTGGATGTAAGTGCTGCTACAAAGCCACCAAGACCTGCATTCATGTCCATAACATTGTGATATCTACTCTCCCCAATATATTTCTTCATTCTTTTGTAGCCTTTCACGTGCTTTCTCCACAACTGTGTATCAGCATTATATGTCTCAGCAGTAACACCTGATAATGAACCACTGAGAACTCTAGGAGGAACAGCATTCAAGCGCTTTGGGAACTTCTCCAAAATCCCTCCAGACACATCAATAGCATCATTGACTTTAGGCATTTGCGTAGTGCATCTTTGCATTCTCTTATGCCTAGGGGGTCGGCAGATTTTATAGACATTATCAGATAAGCATAAAATTTCGATCATCTGAGTAAAACTAGGCCATCTGAGTAAAACTAGAACACTGTCAAAGCAGATCCGGAGAAAAACAGACTCTTCTTGTATTGTAATGAAATATGAAGCCAATTATGCAAACATGCTTGAAATTTTTTAAAATTTAGACAGTTAAACTTAAACCTGTCTACAGCACAAGATCAATTCATGCATGGCCATTAAAATGTAAAAGCAGATAGGAAAATTCAAAACTCACATAAAAATGATGAATTCAAAATGTATCTCTGACTTGTATTCAGGATATAGAGTTGCTAATCCCTTGAATCTTGTAGCATTTACAATTAAAATCACAAATTATAATAGGTCAACGGCCATTCTATCAATTGTTAGAAAGCAGTTCTTCATATTTCTACATGTCAAAAAATTATGACAAACAAACAGACCATGTACTTCAGCTTAATAGCAGTGCAAGTTTAAATTTTCCATAGTCAGCCACACTGACATTTTAGTTCAAAGGAATCCTACAACCACAATGCACTTCGTAACATATCCATTGCAAGATTGATATCCAATTTAGAATTTGGCATGATATTAGTCTTCTAAAGGAAAAAAAAGCCAATAGAAGAATACTTACAAGGAAAGGTGTTAAATGCTCGTTTAATATAATAACAAATGTAGCCAATACCTAGAATCTAAAAGCATATTCTAGGAAGGACAAAAATAGGTTTTAACTGTCAAACCCCAGGAATGTATTGGAGCCTAGATTTAAACCTAAAAATACCTACAGCACTGAGCTTATGGTCCTGCTTAAGCACAAAAAATGTCTGGGTTACAGACATTGCTCATAAATATAATCACTTTGTTCACCAGCAATGAATTTTTGAAAATAGATTTTAGCACACTATCGATCTGATTATGTTTTGTTATAAAATTACGCTACATAAACTGTCTTCAACTTTGAGCTATGAAGTTCAGGAACTTACCAAGAATCATCTGGATTGCCTGATTCATGGGCAGGAGGTGGGTCAATAGTATTCAGGCTTCTAGGACAAGAAAGAGTATTAATTCTCTTTTTCCAAATGGCAATATCACCTTTTTCGTACTTCTTTTCCCAGCACAAAAGTTCTGTTTTTTCTTCAATTTTCTCTTGTTCTTGCTGGAGCTCCTCTTTTGATCTCTGCCAAGATTGGTAATATTGCTTCCAATTGATGGGAGGACCAGAGAGAATCCAATATCCACATGGTCTCAAGACTCTATCCACTTCTATCAAATACATACCATCTGCAAACAAATGAAGCTACACAAATCAATTTGAGAATCAAATCAGTAAATTCAAGGCTCTTCTATAACTCAGAATTTTAACATTAACAAAAGCATTAATCCTGTAAAAGTCCCCAGTACAATTTGCAGTCCAAGGTATCAAACAGCATGAACATTGAGACATATCAAAAGCCCTGGAAGGGTAAGGAAGCTGTTGTGTCCCCATTACACCAATCACATTAGGCACACCTCGCTCCAAAGCAAACTACACTTGGGCTTCATGTGAATCCCTTGGTGCAAATGACATGGTCAAAACATTTCTCTTCAAAAGATATGTACCCCATCTTGCCACCTAAGCATGCCATAAGGATTTCAGATAAGGGCATATCCTCAAACTCCATAAATCATTGCAAAAACAAATTACAGGAATCTCTTCAAAATTGAAGAACAATTGTAAGCATATATCAGACAGTCACAAATTAAACATACTAGTTGCCACAAAAAGAGCAAGAGTATGGACAAGAGTGTTGCAGAATCAAGACTCGCAAGGTATATGCTTCAAACATACCCCACAGCCAGTGTCCAATGCAGTCCTAATAGTACCATCACAAATAGGTATCATTTCAGCAAGTTCATCAATATACTTATCCGCACCTTGAGGAAACATCTTTCCTCCTCCAGGAAACTTGAACACATCGCCTTCAAATTGAACCCAATTCTGAATAGCCTTCTCTATTGTGAGACTCTTGTAGGGAACATTAGCATATGGCACATACTCACGGCTCTTTGGCCATGGAAATGGATTTTTGTATCCATTTGGAGCAGGAATGAGGCAGTGCAACTTCTCATCCTCTGGCGGGAAATGCCTCTCTCTGTATATCATATTATCTCTAGGAAATGTCATAGCTCGCTTTTGGTCATGGCAAGGGGTGTAATCAATGTATTTGGCACTGCAAGGTTCAAATAATTTTGCTTTAGATTCATAAAGTTCAACGTTATCTCCTTCATTGTGGTGAGTCTCAAAATTTAGAGTGGACAAAGTTCCACAGTCTGTCAGCTTATTGACTTCCAATGTAATGCTATCACCCTTTCCAAAACCACTCTTCTTACAAGCACCCAATATATAGAAAAAACAGCATAATCCCACAACAATAAAGATAGAAATAGAACTCCTGGTCTTGCTGTCTGCTGAATTTGTTTTCGACCTCATTTTGTATCTGTTAGAGGACAAGAAAATGAAGGAATTATTCCAAAATCTATGAAGTCAAAAACTCCTACTGTATCATAATGTAAACACACAATTGACAGAAACAAAAATCACAGCTGAATTGAACCATAAAGTAATGATGCCCAAACACATAAGAGAACAGAACTCAAGCTGGAAGCCAAAACATGAGCAAATGAAAGAGAATACATCCTCTCATCATGAAGCTAAGATAAGCATGTTGAACATCAAATTCAAGATCCAAACACATAGGAGAACAGAAATCAAACCGAAAGCCCAAAAATAAGCAAATGAAGGGGAATATGTCCTCTCATCATGAAGCAAAGATAAGCCTGTCTATTACATAATCCTAAATATTCAATGCAGCAAATAAATTATCATGCTTCTAAAGCTAATTCCATGGGTTTACCAACATTCATAATTACATCTCAAAGGTATAAAAAAAAAAAAGAATGCTACATGCAAACAGATTGACCAATTTCAACTTTAAATAAAGGAAGGTTGCATCTTCATAAACACAAATGCATTATCAAGACATTTTTGGCAATAAAACGATGAACAGCCAATGATTTTTTAAAAGCTATGTTATGTTATCAATCATGACCATGTTACAAGAAAAGACAAAAGATTTGAGTAAAATCTTGGTATCTTGATGATTATTCCTATGTCACATGTATGTTGTCTGGGAATTGAATTTATAAACTGCCATTAGTTTAACAGAAAAGTGATATTTTCTGTTGAAACCCTATCCACTGGAGCCATATCTCAACTGTTCATACACAATTTCCAAATAATGATGTCATTATCTAATTAAATATTCAGTCAAGGTAAAGAATAAATAGATACATTCAGACCATCCACACTATGTAACTCCAGGAATCTACAGACTGAAGCAAGAGGAAACCATATTATGATCTTAATAAAATACAAGAGCTACAATAAAATAATTGTCAGTAGAACAGATAGCAATTAAAACAGATTATGGCACAAAATATTGCATAGTTTTTCATATGGTGATGAAGAATTTCACACAAGGATAGAAATAATATAAAAGCTGAGGTTGAAATATGTAGCAGTGTGCATATGAAAATTGGCTCCCATAACTCTTTTTTTACCTAAAAATATGAGGAAATACAAGTACATCTGATCAAATGACCTGTCTCTATCAATTTTCAGCCTATGAAAAACAACAATGAGAATCGTGGACATCTGATTTTCTGCCAATGGAATATAAGTGCAAAAGAAACCATTATGCATAAAAAGGATTTCAGATCTGAATAGAGAATGACTAAAATGTTTTGCAATATCACACCTGCAGAACTGATAACAGTAACATGAACATAGCATTAAATAAAATAATGCAAAATGTGAACAAAACGCATTCTTTGTTATTAACTGGAAACAACTTACAATGGCATAACATCAAGACAATAAGTATAGAAAGCAAAATTGATAAAACTACTAAAAATGCGCAAGGTAAATAATCCTTACAAAAATTAAAGCCTTGCAAAAATTAAAAGAGAAATGAAGGGTAACCATACTAGTCATGATAAATTCCAATAAGGCCTCTTTCATATATCACACCAAGTGTGTGTTTTTTTGCAATGGTTGGGACAACATTCATAACCCAAACTTTGTCGGATGTAAGTGCTGCTGCAAAGCCACCAAGACCTGCATTCATGTCCATAACATTGCGATATCTACTCTCCCCAATATATTTGTTCATTCTTTTGTAGCCTTTCACATGCTTTCTCCACAACTGTGTATCGGCATTATATGTCTCAGCAGTAACACCTGATAATGAACCACTGAGAACTCTAGAAGGAGCAACATTCAGGCGCTTTGGGAACTTCTCCAAAATCCCTCCAGACACATCATTAGCATCACTGAATTTAGGCATTTTCGTAGTGCATCTTTGCATTCTTTTATGCCTGGGGGGTCAGCAGATTTTATAGACATTATCAGATAAGCATAAAATTTCAATCATCTGAGTAAAACTAGGCCACTGTTAAACTAGGCCTTTGAAACACTCCACATATTAACCTCTGCTCGATCATCTAAGCTGCTTGTTAACTCACCAATGTCTAGTCCAAACAAGTTTCCTTCAGTGGTTAGATTCTAGGCTGAAACCATGTGGGGGTAAAATCTTGATAACCCGCATTCTAGGACTAGTAATTGTCCAAAAACAGGGTACAGACTATAGTGTAATGTGTTTTCTTGCTTTTTCTTGTTGCATGCCCTATTTGATGATTCTCTAGCTTCAGCATTACTCCATACATTCTTACCTCAAAAGCTTCACAAAATATGGCCTAAAACGATGTAGATACGGAAAATGTGGCTATGGAGGAAGACACGTTCCAACAGAGACATGGAGATATGGAAAATGAAGAAACGGCTCCAGTGTTCGAGGCAGAGAATCAGTTGGAATCCCACAGTGGGCAATATTTTCAGTGAAACATTAATATCAAGCACATGCAAAGGGTTTTTATCCAAAATTCACTAAAAATTTATAAATTCACAGTTAATCGATAAACTTACCAGGGATTTATTAAGCAAAGAAGGTGGTGTTGATGCCAGAGGTGCAGAATTCACGGCTCGACTCATCAAAAGTCTCCAGGTTCTTTCCAATGCTGCTTTATCCATGGTAGCTATGACAATTCAATAGAGAAATTGTAAACTCTCAATCGTGGTTAATATCGATCCCAAACTCCTCAATGAGTATGACCAATATCCATATCCAAAACCCACCAAACCCTCCAATGTTTGGCGCCAACGGTTAGGCTATTTGACAAGAATTAGCAAGTTGAGCAGCAATCGAAATTATTGGAATTGAAGGATGGTGGTTAAGAAAATCGGCCATGGGCCATGAATGTCGTTGCCGTAGAGGTTGGGTCACTCTTTAGTAAACTAGTTGGGTCAACCTACCCATGAAAATAAATTTTATGTTTTTCTTCATATATATATATTTTTTATTTATTTTATTTTATTTGGAAAATAGTTTTTTTTCGTTTATATATATATATATATATACATATATATATATATACATATATATAT
>LPNX010026947.1:33590-39604 GCA_001517045.1 Pseudotsuga menziesii
TAAATATCTAAAGCACATCGTCTGCAATAATCCACATGAACACCCTAACACTATCCCCACCACCTAGGAAAAACACTAGATATTCCTAACCCCACAAATTCCATTTTGGATTTACAATTGTTAACCTGCACATATTCAGAGATAGAAGGTAGACAATTTACAAAATTTACTAAATTGTAACACTTCATTGTCACAATTGCAATTTTCCATGACACAATTAAAAATTACTAACATAAATGACTAATTCATATTATTCTAGGTAGTCATTTTTTATGTCGTGACTAAATTAGTCATTTATGTTAGTCATTTTTAACTCCGTCACTTATTATTTAGTCATATTTGTTAACCGGTGACTAAATTAGTTGTTAATTTTAGTCGTTTATAATTGGGTTAATCAAAATTGCTCATATTTAGTAGTAAATCACTTGAAAAACCTGTGGTGACTAAAATTTTTAGTCACCTAGTAGCTAATTCCTCATTTTGTACTAGTGCTCATAGCCACAATAAAGATAGTCGTGACACTTGGTATAATGTCATTTATAAAAGGTCAACTCTACACTTCTACAATTGTAATTGGAACCTAAATGGAAATATTTGTAAACATGTATTGAAAAGTTGAGATGCTAGTAACATTGTTTTAAGAGATAATACATTGTCAAATGTCTCTAATTTTATTGCCGAAAGTGATCCGGATTTATGCAGGAACGCAACAGAATACACAAATAACCATAGAAACAAATATGCAACGGAAATAACACTTCATTTCATTAATCAATAACTGAAACTTGTTTACATACAGAATGGAAATAAACTAGCTAAAGTGCTGGTAGCTTATCTTTGAGAAGAGATGTGGCGGCTACATGCCTCTGAACTATGTGTTACAATGAGGCTCGAAGGCCTGTATATTATTGAAAAAACAATGAAAACCCTTCACATCCAAAACCTAACCCTAGGAGGTGAAACGCCTTAATGTGGGCCTCGTTGGGTAACTTGGTACATCAATTTCCCGGGGTCGTAACTTTAGCATACTACCTCCGTTTGACGTGCACGATACATCATTAGAAAGATCTGTTTAAGGACTACATCCACAAATAAAAATAATGAGTCTAAAATGGACTCATATTTGCCTTACCATTCGATGCCAAAAAAACGTCGTTTAGGGCCTCAAAACTACTTCGGAAGTTTAGGACCCGAACACTGCCAAAAATAGTAAATTGTGCTACAATTAAGGAAACTGGAAAACTGAAAGAAACAATGGTGGGGCTCCAAGAGGAATAGGTGGGTAGCCGCCAATATCATCCCGGATCATTCCTCCCCCATTAGGAAGCAATGGTCCCCATTGCGTTGAGTTCCTCCATAAGATGAGGAAACTTCTGTTGAACTTGGTCCCTGGTGAGCCACTTTCCTTGGTGAAGGAGTTGGCCTGCTTTGACAACTTGATATAGCTGGATCTTCTGTTGGCGGGTGTTCTTGATCTGTGTGTCCATAATCTGATTAGTTGTGGCTTGTTCCATGCAGTCGGGGTTTAACTCTGTTGGTGTGAGTTGTTCTGCCATGTCTGATGTGTCCAGTAGAGGTGGAAAGTAGGGCCGAAGAGGGTCCACATTGAACGCTGGGTGTAGACCAAGGAATGGTGGAATAATGAGCTCGAAGGCATTGTCCCCGATAGCCTTGGTGATGGTCTACGGCCCATATCGAAGCGGGCGAAGCTTGCGGTGGGGTCCAGTGAGGCGCTCCTTCTGCAAATGTAGCCACACTTTGTCGCCCACCTGGAAGTTGTGTTGCACCCAATGCTGATCATGTCGCTGCTTGTACTTAGCATTGTATCTGTCCAATATGTCATGAACCTGTTGGTGAATGTGATGAATGTGCTCAATGAAGTTGTTTTCCTTGGAAACTTCAGACTGGATATGAGTTGAATCAGCCTGAGTAGCTGCAAATGGCATGGCTACGTCAATGGGACATAGTGGCTGGAATCCCAATCCCACCTGGAAGGGGCTGTGGTTGGTTGAGGTGTGGAGGGACCGGTTATAGCCGTATTGTACATAGGGGAGGCTCTCATCCCATGTGCGTGGATGCCTTGAGTTGTACATGCACAAAATGTGTACGATCATCCTGTTGACGACCTCTGTCTGGCCATCAGTCTGGGGATGGAAAGCTGTGGACTTTGTGAGCTTGGTGTCTAGCATTGACCATAGGCTAGACCAAAATGTACTAAGGAACTTGCTGTCCCGGTCTGAGATTATAGACTGTGGGATCCCAAAGTGTACCCACACTCGTTCAAAGAAGAGTTTATCAATGGCTTTTGCTGTGATATTCTTCTTGCAGGCCGCCATTATGGCCATCTTTGAGAATCTGTCAACGACCACAAACACACAGTCGTTGTCGTGCTTAGTAGAAGGAAGGCCTGACATGTAATCCATGGAGATGGATTCCCAAGGTCGACTAGGGGTAGGCAACGGAGTATAGAGGCCTTGCTTCTTGATGGATAGTTTGGCAACGGCGCAGGTAGTGCAGGATCGGATGTACTTCCCGACATCCTGTCAAAGGTTCGGCCAATAGAAATACTTTTGCAGTACTGCCACTATTTTCTTGACCCCGAAATGCCCAGCGACCTGACTGTAGTGCACTTCCCAAATCATCTTGGCATGCTCGCTGGAAGGAACACAAAGGTGTCCCATGTGACATAGTAGGACATCCTGGAGGTGAAATTTTGGAACTTCGTTTCCCTCCAAGAACGTCTGGCATGTGTGGCTGAATTCTGGATCGCTATTGTAGAGAAGGGGCCAATCAGAAGTCTCGTGCCCACAAGAGTTGAGCATGATCGGTGGTCGGCTGAGGCAATCTGCAACATTATTGGTGCTTCCCTTCTTATACTTGATGTTCAAATGAAACTGTTGTAGATATGTGGACCACTTTTGATGGCGATCGTTCTGTAAATTCCCTTGTGTCTACATGAATTGCAGGGGTCGGTGGTCTATGTGGATGACCGTTTCCTTCCCCAAAATGTAATGCTTCCATTGTCGGCAAGCCTGTACAATGGAATACATCTCTTTGTCATAAGTGGGATATTTGTTGACTGTGTCAGGCAGTGTCTCACTGTGATATGCCACTGGATTCCCTTGTTGAGTAAGGACTGCCCCAATAGCATAGTCAGAGGCATATGTCTCGATCTCAAATGGTTGTTGCAAGTCTAGTAATGTGAGCATTGGGGCACAGCAATGTTTCAATTCTGCAAACGCCTTCTGCTGAGTTTCCGACCAAAAGAATTTTGCTTTCACTCCTCCCTTGGTGACTTGACTCAAGGGCCAAGTGATATGAAAGAATCCCAACATGAACCTGCGGAAGAAATTAGCAAGGCCCAGAAAGCTGCGAAGTTTTGTTAGAGTAGTTGGGGCTGGCCAATCTCAAATGACTTGGATCTTGGTTAGATCCACATGTACCCCACAGTCATCAATAATGTATCCCAGATACTGAACTTGGGTCATGCCAAAAGTGCAGTTGTCCAAATTGGCACACAACTTGTGCTGCCGCAATGTTTGGAGGACTTGTCAGATGTGGTGGAGGTGCTCTTCCCAAGTCTGGCTGAAGATCAGGATGTCATCCAAGTACACTCTTACAAATGAGTTGATGAATGGCCGTAAGATGTCGTCCATCGGTCTCATGAAGGTTGCAGGAGCATTCGTCAACCCGAAAGGCATGACCAACCATTCGAAAAGGCCCTCCTTGGCTTTGAAGGCAGTCTTCCACACATCGGTCAGTTTGATCGGTACCTGGTGATACCCAGACTTTAAGTTGATATTGCTAAAATATTTCACCCCTTTAAGCTGTTCCAAAAGGTCATCAATCTGTGGGATCAGGTACCTATTCTGGATAGTGATCTTGTTCAGCGCCCGATAGTCAATACAGAATCCCCAAGTCCCATCCTTTCTCTATACCAACACGATCGGGCTCCCACAGAGCGATGAACTTGGTCAGATGTGACCCTTCTGCAACATCTCCTAAATCTACCTCTTGATTTCATCATTCTCCAGAATAGAGCAATGATAGATCGGTCCATTGGGCAGCGACGCACCTGGGGTCAGATCAATGGGTTGCTTGACCTAAAAGTGGAGAGGCACCCCGGTGGGTGAGGTGAATATGTCTCGGTACTCCTCCACGACCTTGTCCATTTGTTGTTGTCATGCGGAGGGGACCTGTCTGCAGGTTGTGGCCATGATCTTATTCTTTCCCTGAGGGCAGATCATCAAGAAAACAAACTTCCTGGTTTTGGAAATGAGCTTACTACATTGTTTTGCAGTAACCAAAGAGATAGCAGCAGGGGGTGGTACCTCTGGTATCCTGTACAAATTATTCCCCAATATAATAATAACAGCGCGAGGCCGGGACTCATACATAGCATGTCGCTTCCATAAGTATGGTTGACCTAATAATATAACACAAACATTAAGAGGAGTAATATCACATAATACCTCATCGGTGAAGGGCTTGATGCTATAGGGAAGGCGACACTGCCGGCTGACGCAGAGATCTCGTCCTTAGTGAAGCCACCCGATGGTGTATGGCTGCGGGTGTGCTGTGGTCGGCAAACCCAACCGCTTCACGACCTCTGCTGAAATCAGGTTCTTTTGGCTCCCACTGTCGACAATGAACTGTAGCGAGGAACCCTTTACCCATATCTAGGAGTGGAAAAGACATTCCTCCTCTGAATCTTCTGGTTCTTCCTTTTGGATCTTGGCGGTGGCAACGGTGGCGTTGGGCTATGCATCGATAATCTTCTTCCCTTTTTCATTCCCCTTCTCGGGTTCTAATTCAGTGTCAGAGTATGCATCTTATTCATAAGCCTTTATCTCGGCCACCAGTGACTGCTTAACCTGACACTCACTTGTGTTGTGAGTGGGGCTCTTATGGAACTCACACCACTTTTCTACTTCCTTCTTCGTCTTTGCAGTGTTGCTCTTTGCTTACGGCTTTGGCAAGTTTTCTTGAGCCACCATGCCTTGGCTATGTCCTTGGTTATGCGGTTTGGGGGCACCTTTCCCTTGCTTCTGATTCGCAGATCCAAAGTCTCGCTTTTTCTGTTTGATTTTTTTCTCAATTTTGGCAGCATACCGATATGCCGTACCAAGCGAGGAGATGTCGAGGAACTCCATTTCCTCCTGAATGTATCTGTGCAGACAACTGTGGTACTTTAGCACCAAATGTTTCTCTGAATCTTTGATACCCAACTTGGTGCGCAGGGTATGGAACAGATTCGTCAGCTCATGCACATCTTGATCTCTTTGCTGCCGCAGCGTAGTCCATTGGATGTATTTGTCCTCATAGATCCCCACCGGAAATATTGTCCTTTATGGCATCTAGGAAAGAATTCCAAGTGGGTACGATCGAGAACAGAGAGGGTTCCTCCTCGTCCTTTCTCTCACAGTAGATTTCCCACTAGTCCTTGACATGGGGGGCGGCTTTGAGTAGAGAAAAAGTAATCTTTTCCCGGTCAGAAAAGTCATGAACCGAGAAATATCCTTCTAATAGATTCAACCATTTATCTACGGCATCTGCATCTATTCGACCATCAAATATGAGAATGTCGAAGTTTACTTGTAACTTAAAAGGGGTTGCACCACCAGAGTGGCTGCTAGATGCAGATGCACTGCCAATGGGAAGTCATTGAAAGATCTGGGTGAAGTTATCCATCATCGCATTCCTTTGTTTTTCAAGGGCCTCCTCGAGCAACATTTTGATAGGATCTTCTGCATCCTCGTCTTTCTTTTCGTCCCCCATGGGTGGCCGTCGGGATTTGTGAGGCTGATCTTGCAAAGGTTCAACCAGATCGAGCCCTAACTCTTTATACCCCGCCCTCATTGGGGACATGCAAAGAAGGATCGAGAAAGAGCAAATTGCTCTGATACCACTCATCCGGATTTATGCAGGAACACAACAGAATACACAAATAACCATAGAAACAAATATGCAACGGAAATAACACTTCATTTCATTAATCAATAACTGAAACTTGT
>LPNX010026947.1:39666-50854 GCA_001517045.1 Pseudotsuga menziesii
ATGTTGGTAGCTTATCTTTGAGAAGAGATGTGGCGGCTACATGCCTATGAACTCTGTGTTACAATGAGGCTCGAAGGCCTATATATTATTGAGAAACAATGGAAACCCTACATATCCAAAAACCTAACCCTAGGAGGTGAAACGCCTTAATGGCCCCGTTGGGTAACTTGGTACATCAATTTCCTAGGGTCGTAACTTTAGCATACTACCTTCGTTTGATGCACATGATACATCGTTAGAAAGATTTGTTTAAGGACTACATCCATAAACAACAATTATTAAGTTCAAAATGGACTTGTATTTTCCAGACCCTTTGATGCCAAAAAAACGTCGTTTAGGGCCTCAAAACGGCTTTGGAAGTTTAGGACCCGAAAACTGCCCAAAATAGTAAATTGTGCTACAATTAAGGAAACTAGAAAACTGAAAGAAACAATGGTGGGGGTCCAAGAGGAATAGGTGGGTGGCCACCAATATCCTCCTAGATCATTCCTCCCCACTTAGGAAGCAATGGTCCCCATTGCGTTGAGTTCCTCCATGAGATGAGGAAACTTCTGTTGAACTTGGTCCCTGGTGAACCTCTTTCCCTGGTGAAGGAGTTGGCATGCTTTGACAACTTGATATAGCTGGATCTTCTGCTGGCGGGTGTTCTTGATATGTGTGTCCATAATCCGATCAGTTGTGGCTTGTTCCATGCAGTTGGGGTTTAACTCTGTTGGTGTGAGTTGTTCTGCCACGTCTGATGTGTCCAGTAGAGGTGGAAAGTAGGGCCAAAGGTGGTCCACATTGAACACTGGGTGCAAACCAAGGAATGGTGGAATACTGAGCTCGAAGGCATTATCCCTGATAACCTTGGTGATGGTGTATGTCCCATATCAGAGCGGGAGAAGCTTGCGATGGGGTCCAGCGAGGCGCTCCTTCTGCAAATGTAGCCACACTTTGTCGCCCACCTAGAAGTTGTGTTGCACCCGATGTTGATCATGTCACTGCTTATACTTAGCATTGGATCTGTCCAATATGTCATGAACCTGTTGGCGAATGTGTTGAATGCGCTCAATGAAGTTGTTTGCCTTGGAAACTTCAGACTGGATATGAGTTGAATCAGCTTGAGTAGTTGCAAATGGCATGGCTACGTCAATGGGACATAGTGGCTGGAATCCCAAGCCCACCTGAAAGGGTCTATGGTTGGTTGAGCTGTGGAGGGCCTGGTTATAGCTGTGTTGTACATAGGGGAGGCTCTCATCCCATGTGCGTGGATGCTTTGAGTTGTACATGCACAAAATGTGTGTGATCATCTTGTTGACGACCTCTGTCTAGCCATTAGTCTGGGGATGGAAAGCTGTGGACTTTGTGAGCTTGGTGTCTAGCATTGACCATTGGCTAGACCAGAATGTACTAAGGAACTTGTTGTCCCGGTCTGAGATTATAAACTGTGGGAAAATACTACAATTAACCCAATACCATGGGTCCACAAAACTCTTGGCCAACAAACATCCCAAACTATTCGAAACAATTGTACAACACACCTGGGGTACAAACATGACTGAATAACATCTTTGAATTTGGAATATTAGGATCCACAACCAACATAAAATATGATGCAGGTACTTTTTCTAATGATCCAGACATACCAACCAATTTAGAGATTCCAACCTTTCAGTTAATTCCACACTTGAGTTGTACATACACAAAATGTGTGTGATCATCCTGTTGACGACCTCTGTCTGGCCATCAGTATGGGGATGGAAAGCTGTGGACTTTGTGAGCTTGGTGTCTAGCGTTGACCATAGGCTAGACCAGAATGTACTAAGGAACCTGCTGTCCCGGTCTGAGATTATAGACTGTGGGAAAATACTACGGTTAACCCAATACCATGGGTCCGCAAAACTCTTGGCCAACAAACATCCCAAACTGTTCGAAACAACTGTACAGTACACCTAGGGTACAAACATGACTGAATAACATCTCTGAATCTCGAAGATCAAGCTCCACAACCAACATAAAATATGATGTAGGTACTTTTTCTAATGATCCATACATACCGACCAATTCAGAGATTCCAGCCTTTGAATTAATTCCACACTTGAGTTGTACATGCACAAAATGTGTGTGATTATCCTGTTGACGACCTCTGTCTGGTCATCAGTCTGGGGATGGAATGTTGTGGAATTTGTGAGCTTGGTGTCTAGCATTGACCATAGGTTAGACCAGAATGTACTAAGGAACCTGTTGTCCCGGTCTAATATTATAGACTGTGGGATCCCAAAGTGTACCCACACTCGTTCAAAGAAGAATTTAGCAGTGGCTTCTGCTGTGATATTCTTCTTGCAAGCCCAATACCATGGGTCCGCAAAACTCTTGGCCAACAAACATCACAAACTGTTCAAAACAACTGTACAGTACACCTAGGGTACAAACATGACTGAATAACATCTCTGAATCTGGAAGATCAGGCTCCACAACCAACATAAAATATGATGCAGGTACTTTTTCTAATGATCCAGACATACCAACCAATTCAGAGATTCCAACCTTTCAGTTAATTCCACACTTGAACATATGATCTCTTCTCAAGGTAAATTACTTTAAAGTATTTGATATTAGAAATATTTTGTTGGGATTAAGTTATGTTATCATCCTTAACTGGATGATATTGCAATTTTAACTTGTTTTACCTAGATGTGGTATATTTGTGGACAACATGTGACTTAGGATGAATACTTGAGCTAAAATAGTTTATTAGGTTTCCATTCTCTCAACTTGTTCTGTTCTTGCAATAGTTTTAAATACCATCAATATATATATATATATATATATATATGTGTGTGTGTGTGTGTGTGTGTGTGTGTGCACGACTAACTTGTTCCCATTTTCTGCAATTGGAGCATGCATTTTCTAAACAGTTCATACATACATTCAAGGACATACATATTGTAACCTACACCATCCTACATTCAGTTGGCTGAATGACTTAAGCACCTTCACTCATTCACCCATTTTTTATGGAGCAACCAAATGTACTAGGCCAACATATTTGCTAAGCTTTCTATTTCACTATTCTTGTATTTTTAGAATTAGTTAGCAGATTGGTGAAGGTTTATTGGACATGAACCATATTTTGTTCATGAAACAAATTGTATATATGTATGTGAGCCTATGAGGCATAAGTGTGTGGCCAATCAAGAAGAAATCATGCCAAGATAGCTGATCGTGTTAGTATTAGACCTACGGGGTTCATAACATAGATTCTATAACAAATTGTAAATATACAAGGTTCTTACGTTTGAATGGGAAAAGACAATCATGTGTGTCTCTGTGTAAATGGTAGGAATTCTGTTAAATGATCAATGAAGGGAAATTCTCTCTGTATTTCCATATGTGAATGGATTTAGGTGTGATATGTGAATGAACGTAATTTCTCTGTGAATTATAACTGAATATTTGTTGAAACATGGATATTCATGTCTGGGAATAGAATAAATAGAGAATGATGTTGACTGATCGATTCTCTAATCAATCAAATGTGAATTTAGATAGTTAGAGAAATTTCATCATCTCTGCATATGACTGTGTGTTTACGTATATGCAGGTATGGATGGTTGAGATTACAGTAGAAGCGGATTAACGAATGAGATTGATTCCGCAATAGAAAGTTGCTCGAGATCTAATAATAAAGTCAACAATCTAAGAAGGAGCAAGCATGAATGGTCAAGATCGACACTAGGGAAAGAATTCACAAAGAGAATGTGTGCCCGACATCAGAGGTCCTCAAAGTAAATTAAAGTCCCACACTGATCACAGATCGACAGATAGGGAAGAATATGCAAGAGATCAACGGTCAAGAATGGGTTCTGCAAGGGCAAGGTAAGAGCTTCTTAAAGCGGCAAAAAAAATAAAGTGCGAAAGAAATGCTGTGGAAGACCGACCCGCAATCTGCAATCCGCAATTGCAGATAGGTGGTTTGTGGAAATGTTGATTTGCAGAAAGATTGGACTGCAAAAAGATTGGGGTTGCGAAAGCAAGCTTGTGCAAATGTTGTCTTAGAAAGGAAACACTAGTGACAACTAAATTCAAAATTCAGAAGGCTGTTGCAGAATTATAGATCTTCATAGTGATTATTATATGCATCATCCTTTCAAGGAAACACTAGTGACAACTAAATTCAAAATTCTCCATTATTTGCAAATTGTTTTTATACGTGTGTGCTTATTTTCTCGTAAATGATCAATTGCATGGTTTTGTTGAGTTCCAAGTCTTTATGTCAACTGTAGTGAAATAAATAATCTAGTGAATTCATGTTGAGGATCTTTGGATGGATAATGAAGGTGAATTCAAATCTAATGAGTTTGTTAGTTTTTGTACTCGAGGATATCTATTTTAGGTTATTTGATTTTTTTAATCACCAAAATAATTATGTGTTGTATTTAATAAAGGAATTCAAGCTTGTAGTTTCCAAAAACCTATGTGCATTTTTTTGTTATGCCTTACAAAACATGATATATTGTGTTATAAAATGGGTATGGCTATGTTTGTTTTGAACTTTATTTTTGGCATGACTAGGTTTTTATAAAAAACACACCACCATCCTCATCGTTATCATTGTCGTCATCGTTGTCATCATCATCATCATCATCATCACCATTAATGACATCTTCATCATCATTTTCATCCTTCATGTCATTGTTGATGATGATGTCCTAGACGACGACGACGACGACGACCTAGATGACAATGACAAAGATGGCATTTCAAGAATTGGGAATATTCATCAAGTTAATTGGGATTTCAATTAGATTATGTGATTCACAACTACCCTCCAAATAAAAATAGTTTTGATTAACTATACAATAGGAAATGAAAACTAAGATACCAAATTGAGGAAAACTCATATTTTGATTTTGTTGTCATCTTTCTTCATAAAATAATATATTGTCCACTTTAGCAACATATCTATATAATGTGCCTAGTTTTGCACCTAGACAATCTAGCACAAGTAGAATTTAAATGTAATTTATTTGGGATGCTAAAGTGGATGCAATTTGCATCCATTTTGCATCCACTTTAGCATCATCCTCGTATAATCCACCTAGTTTTGCACCTAAACAACCTAGCATAAGGAGAATATAAATGTAATTGATTTGGGGTGCTAAAGTGGACACAATAAATGTAATTGTTTTGATGATGATAATTGATTTAATTCAAAATTCAAAAGGTTGTTGTAGTATTGTAGATCTTCACAATGATTATTATATGCATCGTCCTTTCAAGGAAACACTAGTGACATCTAAATTCAAAATTCTCTATTGGTTGCAAATTGTTTTTATACATGTGCGCTTATTTTCTCGTAAATGATCAATTGCATGGTTTTGTTGAGTTCAAAGTCTTTATGTCAACTATATTGAAATGAAGAATCTTGGTGAAGTCATGTTGAGGATCTTTGGATGGATAATGAAGGTGAATTCAAATCTAATAAGTTTGTTAGTTTTTGTACTCAAGGATATCTAGTTTAGGTTATTTGATTATTTTTTAATCACCAAAATAATTAGGTGTTGTATTTAATAAAGGAATGCAAGCTTGCAGTTTCCAAAAACATATGTAATTCAATGCCCTATCCCATGTCCATAAACATGAAAAAGAGGAAGAGCAAAGGACTAGAGGCGCAAAAGAGGTTAGTTTCATCTATTGGTTGATAATGGTTAGAAGTGATATGAATTTATTGCTTGAGAATTAAAAAAAGTTATATATTTATATTGTAGAAATTGTC
Organism: Pseudotsuga menziesii; assembly: GCA_001517045.1. Lineage (NCBI taxonomy): Eukaryota > Viridiplantae > Streptophyta > Pinopsida > Pinales > Pinaceae > Pseudotsuga > Pseudotsuga menziesii. The sequence goes on from LPNX010026947.1 coordinate 45,428, forward strand.
ATGCGCGTGTATACACAAATATAACTTGTGTAGTTGAAGGAATTGGTCAACACAAATGTACGTAAACTACACTATAGCAAACAAAATTTGATTAGTTTATGTATAAGCTCTCCTTTAAAGCAAATATGATTCACTTAAACATATATACAATTCATGTAGTATTCATATAGATCTTCAAATGGGATTTCAATTAGACTATGCGATTCACAACTACTCTCCAACAACATCTCTATATAATGTGCCTAGTTTTGCACCTAGACAATCTAGCAAACGTAGAATTTAAATGTAATTTGTTTGGGATGTTAAAGTGGACATAATTTGAGTCCATTTTAGCATCATCCTCATATAATCCACCTAGTTTTGCACCTATACAACCTAGCATAAGGAGAATATAAATGTAATTGATTTGGGGTGCTAAAGTGGACACAATCATGAACCCTGCTCATCAAGGTAAATATAAATGGACAAAATCAAGGAGAATATAAATGTAATTGATTATGTAATGAACAAAATCAAGGTAAATCATGAACCATGCTCATCACAGATTAAAAGTGATACATGTTGCAATTGAAAATAACTTTTGAAGACTAAACATAGGCAACTGAATGTGAACATAAGATAAAATGATATGATAGAGCAAGTGCAATGTTCACGATTCTAAAATGATAGTACTACAAGTCTTGAAATACCTGAAACAAAAAATTAAGAGTAACAAACAATAAAGAACTTTCTTTTACTGCCCTTCTTTTCTAACTTTCACAAAAGATATTATAGGATTTTTTCATATTTATTACATACCTTTCATATCCTTCGAGCAAACTATTGAGTCAATTAGAATGACCCAATTTATTAAAGAATAAACCAACCCAAAACATAGAGAGTCCTCATTTAAATTCACAAACAAACAAATATAGACATGTTTTACTAACATAAATTGCTAAATCAAATTATCATTTGATTTATACCTTTTTTTGGTATTACAAATTTGGATATTAAAACATTGACTAAAAAAATAAAATTTTCATTTATTTAAGTTTTAATACAAATTTTAATGATAGATATTATCAATTTTGAATTGATTTATAGTATCTAATCTTAATTTTGAAATATTAATACTAATTTAAAAAGTAAAGCTATCTCTCAAGAAAGAAAACACATTTATATACTACAAAATTTTATCAATAATCTAAGATTCAAAATTAGTTATTGATATTAATACAAATTGTGTTTTTAATTATTATCATTTTTTCTACTAAAATTACTTTATAAATATCAATTTTAAATTGCTACACTACACATAATAACAACACACAATTAATATGACATTATTTCATTTGCAAATAATTCAATTAAATTATTAATATTACCAAAACTCATTCAAGAAAAACTACAAATAATAACGACACATCATTAATGTGACATTATATTCATTTAAAAATAATTAAGTTAAATGATTAATATTACATGAACTAACTATTACGTAGGGAGTAGGCTAACTCGGGAGCAATCTTCCCTCCCGAGTGTACTTACTCCGGTAGGTCCCGGCACCGGTTGGCATCCCGTGCATAATAGTCCATCCCATGCATCATGGCATCCATCCACATGCTGCATCCTCCATCCAGCACGCATCACATGGCGTAGGATCCACGTCACATCCTCCTGCCATCCCTGCGATCTCTCTGCCGTCGTCCAGCATCTCCCCAGCCTCGACGTTTCATTTATTTCAGTGGTTGGGTTGTGATTACCCGCGTTAATGCAGAGGGAGTTCAGCGGGAAGGATCATTTGAACGCAGGCCCCGAACATCAGATCAGGCCCTGCCTTTATTCTCGCCTGAGCTTCTCTGTAGAAAAGGCCTAAGCTTAAGGTCTTACTTAAAAGATATCTTTCCATTTCAATTGAACCAGATTTATCGGGCATTGCCTAAATATATAACTTCAACAGCTTCAGAGGACAGGGTCTTACACCGCATTTTCCAATCCATTTCGGTGGGGTGGAAAAAAGACTATGCAGAGCCTGATCTGATGCTATCTCACTACCCGAAGTTCATAGTCCCAACGCTGGGGAGTGTAATAAGGGTTAGGGGGTGCCCGGCTAACTAAGGCGATCAACAAAGTGATGGGCGTGGAACAATCAGAAGTAGGGTTGGATTCAGAGATCGAATGAACATTCTAAATATATCTATCACTGGTGTGAAGTAAGCAGCACAGAGAGCAAACTTAAATCTCCAACTTGCATTGCATTTTGCAGCACCAAGCCGGCGTATCCTGCCTGCAGAGGATCCCTTCCTGCAGCACCGAGCCGGCGTATCCCTGCCTGCAATTCGTGAATACAACCTCTAGCTGAGTACCAAGCCAGTTGAAGCGTTGAGCAACTAAAGGGTACCGAGCCAGCTGAAGCGTTGAGCAGTTGAAGGGTTGAGCTGGAGCGGCTGAAGATTTAAGCTGTAAGGCGACCAGGTTCTACAGAGTTAGGAATCTCGGTGCTTCAGGTAGTCCTATGCTTCAGGCACTTATTAGAGCTTTGGCTGTTTACTTTACTTGCATTGTGATCAGTCATCTTTAAATCACTAGAATTTTCCACTTTTCCATCTGATTGACGCAAATGCTCCTCGGATTTCTTTGAATCGATCTGAGCCCCAACACGTGGTAATGGCTGTTGTTTAGCATGAAGCCTTGATTTCTTGTCCTGAATAGCTTTTTCACGGTCTTCATAATACTCAAAATCATCAAGTATTGATGTTTTTGTTGAGTAGTTTTTGAAAATTTTCAGCATCTCCATACCCTGTACATGTTTAATCTGCAGATACAGGAAAACTCATCCTATTTTATAAGTACATACACAATAGTTGCTTTCAAATGGAAATTGAATATACAAAACAGGTAACTGGGAAAATAGATCATTTGTAAAAAAATATAAATGGGGCAGAAGTCAATGGATGATATTGGATAGGCAACTAGGAAAATAGATCATTTGTAAATGGGGCAAAAGTCAATGGATGATATTGGACAGGCAACTAGGAAAATAGATCATTTGTAAATGGGGCAAAAGTAAATGGATGATATTGGACATACAATAAGGATCCTTCTGGGAGAAATTAATAAACTGTGATATGTAAGAAAGAATGTTGACAAATGCCAGGAAATCTCGAACAAAATTAATGACTCAGAAAAATGGGCTTTTAGAAACACATGAGCTATGGCAAACCTTTAGAACTTTGAGTATGAAAATAAAAACTACCGTATATATCTACATACGAAAAGGAAAACATTTCTGTATCTCTAAATAAAAACGGGAAAATACAAGGCATAACATTAAATATAGAAAGAAAAGAGAATTATAAGGTGTACCTCTTTTGCATCTCTGTTGTTTGTTACAGGTTTATTTTCATTATTTTCCAAAATTATGTAACGGAGATTAGAATTTGAAACATACTCTGTATTTAATACTCTTGTGGACATCATCCTCACTATAAGATTTTATTACAAAAAATATGGCATGATCATAACTGGTAGGAAAATCAACACGGTTATACTCATCTATCACACTAGCAGGATAATAACTTTCATTATTTCCGACCACTTGCTATGTTCCAGTATTTGGGATACCTGTTGGAGATATCCACTGGTTCCTAAACCTATTAATCTGAGGACCCCAATTCTGTTCACTTAACACATCTGAACTACTATTACCATTAATTGGGGATCTGTTGACTTGTATAGTTTGCTTGAGTTTCTCAATGCATATGTATCCACGCCCAGAAAAGTTGAAATCTGTAGAATTGTTAACTAGTGTTACAGGCACCTTCAATTGATTATAAGACGGAGATACCTTTCCAGGTGGAATGTAAGCTTTTGTTTGAAGTGGACCTTGAGCGCTAGCATCTTGCTGTTGGTTCGGCTGTAGACCCTAAATTTTAGAGAACAAATTAGTCAGCCATGATCTATAGAAATAAATAAGGTATATTTAAGATTAAACACCACCAGAAAACACAAAAGACAATTGCAGTGCTTTCATCATTTAACAGAATTGCAGTAAAGGAATAAATCAGACACCACCATTTGGTATTAAATTTTCAGTTTGTAACTTAGAACTCTGAAACAGAATTCAGAATATTATTTTTTGTATTTTAGTGTGGTAAGACATTGGGTTTTAGTCTACCATCTATTCTATACATCAGCTATTTTTTGCAGTGTCTTCAAGAAGTTTATTCTAGCCTAGCCTACATAAGCTGAAGATCTATATTTATCTTCAGTCTCCAATTTAGAGGCAAATATGTATACTAAATATATCTTGATGGCTAACACAAGAAGAGGCACGGTTTGAGGAAGCCATTGTATTGGCTAGTACAAAGACAGCCACATCTATCATCAACAAGTGTATTCACCCCAACACCACAGTCAACAGCCAAGGTTTTTCAAAGCCTTAGCTGAAACGAAGTATTCATCCCTAATGAATTGAACAAGGTATTTACCCTCTTAGCTACATGCCAGCAAGCAGACAGGGCCTTTCAAAGCCTGGAACAGAGACTCGCCTAACTGTTCATTAGCTAAGGGTTTGATTAAAGAAATGGAGGGCAGACTTCACTTCTGTCTGTGCATCAATTTCCAGGGTGTAAGAATTTTAAAAGAAAGAAAGAAAATTTTATGAAGAGGACAAATTGGAGCTTGTTGTCCTATGTTCTTTGCAAATCCCACAAGATTTACAAGAAATAAATGCAAGCAAAATTCATTCAAGAAGTTCCAGATAAAGCTCACTACCCAGTTTAGATATTTATGCAGTTCACAATCAAGCAACATCACAACAAGCTTACAGAGTTTACCATCCAACCACTCTTTGTATCTAACATTCGCCACATCACAGATTGGTTGATAAAACAAGGGTCATAATTTGACTCTGTTATTACAGCAAGAGCCATGTGATCCACTAAACAAAATTCATGACTATGGGACTCCCCTTTAATGTTTAATGTTTAATGTAGCAATAGCTGGATGATAAGGACATGTCTTGTGATGGCAGACCATTCTGGTTTTTTTTAATAGTGCTATGACCACTGATGATCACTCTGCAAAATCCATGGCTGATATGATTGCTTCTTGCACACTGTCGGGCTCCAAGGATTGTTACTTCTGGGCAACTTACTGTAGTCCAAACCAAGCTCCTGATGGCGAGGAATACAGTCGATAACATCTCCATCCGAGCTCTGCAACGAACAGAAATTCAGACCCCTTTTATTCAGCCATTCCTCTATTGCCGTGAGAGTTCTTCTGTAATTATGCTTTTAATGGCGGGCTTGTTAATGGCCCTCAAATTTTATTCATTGCTCTACAACCAACAGAAATTCAGACCGCTTTTATTCAGCCATTCCTCTATTGCCGTGAGAGTTCTTTTGTAATTAAGCTTTTAATGGCGGGCTTGTTAATGGCCCT
>LPNX010026973.1:10181-33103 GCA_001517045.1 Pseudotsuga menziesii
TATAAGGTGTTGAGAGAGATATTAAATGCACATAAACAATTGTAGGGTTATGGGCAGGGGGAGTAGGACAGAGAGAGAGAGAAAAGGGGGAAAGGGGGTGCTTATGGGTAGGTAGACTAGGAGGGGGGTTAGGGAGAGAGAGACTAGGTTAGGGGTAGTAAGAGTGTGGGAGAGAGAGTGAGAGAGGACTATGGGTAGGGGGATTAGGAGAAAGAGACATAGAGAGGTGAAGGGGGTGGTTATGTGTAGTGAGAGTATGAGGGGGGGGAGGGAGAGGAGGGGGGTTTGAGTGTAGTGAGAGTGAGAGAAAGATGGGGGTTAGGTTTTAGGGTAAGAGAGATGAGGATTAGGGAGAGAGGGATATTATAAGGGGGGGTTAGAGAGAGAGGGGGTGCAGTTATAGAGAGAGGGGGAGTATATTTACAGATCATGGGGACAAAGAGAGAGAGATAGAGGGAAGAGGAGTCAGGGAGGGAAAGAGAGGGGGGATTAGAGAGTTTTTTTTGGAAAATCCAATAATTTCATAAACTTTTAAGCTAGAATTAAAGTATAGTGTATACTGTTAAATGTGGGTTTGGATAGAGAGAGAGGGGGGTTAGGGAGAGACGAGGAGAGGGAGAGAGGGGGATTGGGTGGAGAGTAATAGAGAGGGGGATTAGAAAAATAAATATATGAGATGTAGGAGGTTGAGAGAGAGACAAGGGGATTGGTTAGGGATAAAGAGAGAGATGAAGTGGTTGAGAGAGAGAGAGAGAGTTGAAGATTAAATGCACATAAAAAAAATATTAGGGTTATGTGTAGGGGGGATAGAGAGAGAGAGAGAAAGGGAATAGGGGGTGCTTATGGGTAGGGAGAATAGGAGGGATATTTGTGTGAGAGAGGAGGGGTTAGTGGTATTGAGTATGGGAGAGAGAGAGATGGTTAGTAAGGGTTAGAGGGGAGAGGGGATAGAGAGAGAGAGAGAGGAGGAGGAGGGGGGTGATTATNAGTAAGGGGAGTGAGAGGTAAGGCAAGGAGTTGGGTTTTTATAGAGATAGAGAGAGAGAGAGAGACTAGGTGGGGAGGGGGAGTTTTAGGGGGTTTGGGGAGAGGGAGGGATACGAGTTAGGGGGTTTTGGGAGATAAAAAAAGTGTAGGGGTTAGGGTGTTGGGGGAGATAGATAAGAGAGGGATATAGGGTTTTTGTATGGAAACATAACACTTACATGTTTCTTTCAATATAGATGGGTGAACATTTTTGTGAATTATTTTCTGGCATAACCATGCACCAACCTATTTAATGTGTTCAATAAGGTGTATGTCTTTTGTATATTAAAAACACATGCATGTTTTGTACATAATAAACACGTGTGTTTTGTTTTAGTAATAATATTCCCTTCTCCTATATGATAGTCACTCAAATATATCCCAACAAATTACAACCATCTTTCAATTTTTCATGAAGGAAACCAAGAACTCTTCAATTGAAGTGCACCAAAGACAATCTCCATTTTTCTTTTTATTATAATTTAGTAGAAACAAAGACAATTCTTCTCATTGAGCACCAAGGAAAATACTTAACATTCATTTTCTTATAATTGAGGAGCAAAAAATACCATTTCCCCCTTTGATCATTGTGGTGATGGGGTATATTCACAAATGAGGAAGAAGATAAACAAGCTTGAAGAATCTCTAATTGAAGAGAACTAAGGACAATATTCAACATTAATTTTTCTTATAATTGAGGAGCATAAAGGAAAATTGTCATTGAATTTATCATTATGGCGATGGGGAATATACACAGTCGAGTAAAAAAATTAGCAAGGAAGAAGAAGATTCAAGAAATCATTGAGGAAAATAAAGAAAAAAATATTAGACACCATAAATTGGAGGCATTTTATGGACAAAACTCATCCAATTCCAATTATAGATGATTCCATAGTTCTTCCTACCAATCCACAAAAAGAAAAACTAAAGAATCCACTAGAGGGGCCCTCAATTTCCACAATGGTTGAGGCACAAGCACCCCATAGCACTAATTACGAAATAAAACGTAGGTTCTCATACAGGGAGCTTCAAATCCCACATTAGGTCTACCTCAAACTAATGAATCACCATATAAAAACCTAATTGTTTCTCTTGTGGTTATACAAGTGATGAAGTTAGATAGGTGTTGCGTGTAGAACATATTGCAGAAGAAGTGGATGTTATTCAGATCCTCCAAGAGGATGTCCAATTTCCACCATCTACCTACTAGCAAAATCCTAAAAGATGGAAATATCATGTTGAAACACTAGAGCATCATGTTGATGTGGTACATGGTATGCTTCTAATCCCCTTACCTCCATTAGAAAGTACACAATTAATAACTCAAAACATATACATTTTGATTAAAGTATCATTAGTTCCCCTAAAGGTATGTTATCTAAACGCATTTTTGAATATCAAAATCGGCATATACTCAATAAATATTTTTATTCTAAATGTGATGGAGATGAATGTAGATTATTTTTATCATTGTTAAACTCCAGCTGTATTATTTTTGTTGGGAGAAAGTTAGGGATACATATGATTACCAATTATGGACCAAGTTCTCATATTGTTAAAATATTGGTAGATGCCTTTAGCACTATTGGTAAGAAAAATAGTTCAAAGGGTCACAATGCATATCATCATGTGTTGTCATGAGGAGTTGTAGAAACAAACATTAGGGTCCTTCATTTTCTTAATCCTACATCCAAACTTGTTAATTTTAATATCAAAACCCTCTGTAGGTATTATATTAAAAGAGAACATCTTGAAACAACTGACCCAACATATATTTGGCCTTTCATTGGTAGATTTCCATGCTTCTACATGAAAATAATTGATGCATCAAAGGGGATAGTGTAGAGTTTTTGGCATGATAAAATTAGTACTTATTCAAACTAGAAGGATGTACTAAAATTTAGAAGAGATTCAAAGGATCATGAACCGCGCATTAAACATATTCTTGGCATAACACAAATGGAACTATACAAGAAATTCAAGATTGAAGATAGGGAATTGAAACCCTTGTTATGTTAGAATATATAAATACTTTTTGTGACACTTGTTTCTATAGATACCATGCCAAATATGATTATTACTATGACACTTTTTTTACATTCGTCATATGTTACATACTAACCATGTGCATGATTACTTCATAAAAATTCCAATGACTTAACTAAGAGAATTCATTCATAGAATCATGTGTAATAGGTTGGATAGGAAAACATACTATTAAAAGGCATGTTTGGATGGGACATGATCCAACTATGGTGGAATGGAATTATTAAGCCAGTGCATTGACAAGAGCGGATATAATGATTTGGGGATATGGTCATAGACATGAAAAGTTTCAAATACATAACCAATGAAATAGGCCTTGGGAAATAAAGAAAAAATATACAATTTGTGACATGTCAGGTCTTGGTCTATCTCTAATTTTTTTTTTCAATTATCTCCCAATACTTACTTACAAACATAACTTATGTTGAGATCATTTTGTGCCACCAAGTACAAGTCATTTGTAGTGAACTTGACCCCAAATAACACCAACAAGGCTGTATACATTGGGATTATAACAAGGAAATAGGTTGATTCTGAATAATGCACAATTGAATAAATTTATCTAAGGAGAGGCCAACATGCCAACAAATGAAATAATAAAAACAATCGACCATAAAAAGGAAGACGACGCTTCCAATGCAAATTATTCCCCAAATGTTCATTTAATCCAATGTGATGTTAACATGAATACAACTATATCTAAGTAACAATTTCACATGTAAATTAAATATAATCATCACATCTATGGGAATCTACCCATTTCCATTTAAGATATTAATAAAATCAGATCTACATATGTTCATAGAATTCAACTTTACGATAGTAAGCAAATCATCATTATGACATTCCAATAAAGAAAATTATATGATCATAATACACCAAATTTATGACACTACATTCATAGTCATTAAAAAAAATAAGATAAGATCAATATCATCCATAAACAACCATATGGTCTTCCCAAAATCCATTTCTACTGGCTTCCATAAATCATAAACAAACTAGCTTCTAATAGTTGCAATAATACATAAACAAAACTACCCTATGAGATGCCAATTTATCAACAATAAATCAACCATATAACATCAACATGGAATCGATTTTAAAACATAACATAACATATATAGATCATCCTCCATGGGAAAATATGAAACAATAAACATAGTAAGTAGTAGTTAAAGAATACTTATATTTTTAGTAGTGCAACTAGCTTCATCAAGACAATGTTCCACCCAACCGTAGACATGGTCAAGCCAAACTACTTGAGCAGGTCATCCACAAGATGAGGTCATGGATTCACACACTAAGGAACTCTCTAATTAGATATATAAAGATAATAATCAAGCCACAACTTGAAATATGCAACATAGTCCTCACCACTTATCTTATCTAGATCGGCACTCCCCAGTGCAATGGGATTCCCTTCACTAAAACAGTCCCTCCAGACCACATCACCATCCACCCTCAGGAAGCATGTGATTATGATCAGATACAGATAAGGGTTCTTGAGGTGCTTCTCCTGTTCAATTCCCAATTATCCTAACAGGATTTTCAATTTCCCCTACAAACAAAAGGGTGATATGTGAAAAAAGGACAACTCGAATCCATCCACAAGAATTTAACTTCATGAGAGAGAAACCCTACAAAAACAATAATTCCCCCCTATAAAACAAAAATTATGAATTAAATCCAATTCGAATCATTTCATGGCAATTTGAATTCAATGAGAGGACAAGTCTCCCAAAACTAAGGATTATGAATGGATTCCCATTCGAATATCTTAATAGAAATTCAAATTCAATAGAAGAGGCTAGCTTAGGATCATAGAAAGAAACTTTAATTCACTGAGGGATTTTCCAAATAATTGGATGACCATTCAATTTCTTAAGAGATGATCTAAAATCCACTTAGAACGATTCCAATCACTGGAAAAACACTCCCACCCACCAGAGGTAACTCAAATTCACTGGGATTGATTCAATTCCCCTTAAATCACTCCCATGCACTAAATACCACTCAAATTGATCAACAATGACTCAAATTTCCCCAAAATCACTCCCATGCACTGAAGGGAACTCAAATTAAGCCAATTGTACTTTGATTAATTGAAGGAAACTTGAATTGGGTTAAATTTACTCGGATTAACTAAAGAAAACTTGAATTCATGTGGGGTTGATACAAATCAAGTGCATGGTGGAAAAAAATTGTCAAATAGGGTGCATAAGTCATGTGAGATGGGAGAGTGGGTCCCATAGACATCTAATTAGGAATATTCTCATCAATTAAGGGTGCATGGGTACATAAAAAACATCAAATTGGTGTAGAAGGATCTTTAAAGTCCAATAAAATATAAATTAGGAAACATAGAGTACTGTTAGGAAGAGAAACAACTCTTAACCCCCCAACCCCCTAATGTGGAATCCATGACCCCCTAGCCACATTATTTTTCCACGTTTATATATTTATTTAATTAGAATCACATAATAATAATGTCCAAATTCCATAGTCTACCACTTAGTCCACAATAATAACAAATAACCACATCACATGTGTCCATGTCTTACCATCGAGGCATTACATCAACCAATTCATCAAGGAATTTATTAAAAAGACACAATAATATGTTCAACATGTCCACGTGGCTTGATGGTAGGATGATAAATTTAGGACTTGTAGAGATACATTTCCTTGTGGTACTATACTTTCAATAGTTTATTTTACCAAGAAATACACTCTATATCCCAAAAGTGAGATTCAAAATTACTATTATCATTCTAATTGGGTTTCCTTGATGGTCCATATCAAATATAAACATGGCCCAAATGACAGCTAAGAGAAACAAGAAACTATGAAGGAATATCACTTCTACATAAGTGATGATAGGTGCAATGACTTCCATTATGTATGTCATTGATTCCTCATGTTCTATGATCATCTAAGTGGATACTAATAACTATGGATCGACACTAGCTTTGGTCTGATGGATGTGTTGGTAAGTTCAAAAATTCTTGCATATTTTAATGGTTGTGTTCATTACACAAAAATTACAGGGTTCCACTTATGTGGAATTATTTTGAGACCGGGCATGATAAAGGAGAGCACGATGGAGCCAGAGAATGCTTCAAAATATCCCTACGTAGAGAGGAATTGAAATTATATAATGAATCTATCATTCAATATGCTTAATCTATAGTAAGGTGGTGCATGCCAAGTAAGGGAATATGAATCAACTATGCAAGCATAATCCACAAGAAATATACTAGTATAGAGATTTTTTTTGGAGGTGGTTGATGTAGATTGTTCACATTCATGGGAATGCAAGTGTGTGAATGGTACTTATGGCTTTCATTTGATTTGAAGCTACAAAAACCCTATATTTTGAAATATGGAGAAATAAAATTGCTTGTCCCCCCCCCCCCCCCNTTGATCAACATGAAATTGTTGATTTAACTCCATTGTAGGAAGACCGATCATCTATTTCTCTATATTTCAATCATGCCTCAGAATTGCAATTTAAATGAATTATTTACATGGTTTTAGCTAGACATTAATGGCCTTAAATGTTAATCACATATCTACTCTCATATTTTGTAGTGCATATATATACAGTGGTTGCCATGAAACATAGTGAACACGGTGGGATTATTGGTTGGCACATTGTATAGAGGAAAATCGAACCCTCAATATGTCCATAACTAATGATGAAAACAACCACTTCCCAATTGGGTTGATGGTTGTTAAAGGTGAATACTTGACACATGACGACAATGCAAGAAACAAGTGTGTATATGTTTTCAGATATTACAAGCCATGTGAAAGTGTGTATGACTTTACAAACCTAATCATTGGTAGAAAATCCAAGTGACATATTATTCCCAACAATAATTCCTCGAAGGTACGATACTTCTCACCATATCAAGAGAGCGAGAGACTAATGGAGACCATTAGTAAAAAAGATGATCCTGAGGGCTTGGTTGTATGATAATAGGTATGCTGACACAATGATGTATATCAACAATTGATTATGATATTTGATGGGACTTGTATAAAATACTTGTATAGATATACCTCGTTGTTATGTATATGTTATTTTATTAATAATAATGTTAAATTTACAAATGTGTTTTTAAATACATAAATATTTTCATAATAATAATTTTTTGTAGATCTAGTGAGTGGAAACATAGGCATTTAGTTTTCCACAACCTCCTAGGTACATGTATCTCCCTCTCTTAAACAAAATATCATTGTAGGTACATACACAAAATTTCAAATATGTATATATGTGAGTCTCATTTATATGATTGCAATGTGCTTGAATCCCATTATTGAATAGGCCCTACCATAAACCCTCAAAGAGACACTCATTTTGGACTCACTACATGAGTGTCGAGTAAGTTTATGTTGTATTCAATTACAATTATGATAGTTGAACATGAAGTTGTTTTACAATTTATAAATTTTAAATAACTTATAATTGGTGTTTCATGTGTATATTCTAGAGAGGAGGAGCAATAATTGACTGAGTAGTTGAGAAAATTTATCAAGATCAAGGAAGAGGAAGCTAGAGTTTTTAAAGGAAATTAACACTAGCAGGGAGAACAAGGATAAATTAAATTCCATTGGATGTATATTTGGACTTTGGCCATGGGTGGTATTGTTTGTAAGTTGTGTAATTTTGGGCACAAGATGCCTTTATTTCATGTTTGGGAATGATATTCCATTATGTGTGTTCGGCACAAGGTGCCATTTTGTATAATAATTCATAGTTGGACCAATTTTGAGTATAAATACATGACTTAGTACTTGTGTATATCACAATATATTTATTTATGTTTACCTTTGTGATTATGAATTTAGTTATCATGGATGTTAGTTTAATGAAACTTTCTTGATTCAATTCCACACTTAACATAGTTTATCGCAAAAGATGAATCACATCATAATGTGGAAAGAAATGTATCTAAATGAACAAAAACTACACACAATCAGCAAAGGTTTTCATTGAGAGGTCACCAAAAACACTTGCATCATCACCAATAACCACCATAATCAAGAAAGTATCCTCCATGAGAGCTATGGTTTTTGGTAGAATGGGTTTAAAATAGACCCTTGAAATGTTTGTTGGACTTGTAATCAACTTCCAATATTCTCACATGTCCAATAGTCAACAAGTAATATAAGCAAAACATTAATGTGAAAATATGTGTAATTAAATTTATCCAATTATGTTGGTTATTAATAACCTCCAAGGGTGTTATGGGTGCCATGATAAGGTTAATATCCTTGAACCTTGTTGGTCTCAATATCCTTGAGTGACTCCTCAAAAAATATATGATACCTGTGTATGACATCTCTCACCTACTAGAGGTATATGGATGGCATGAATGGGTAAAAACACATGCCATGAATGATAATTTGTTGTAGGACCACACCATCCATAATTTATATGTATATGCTCCAGTTTCTATAGCATTCAATGGAGGTATGAGTGATATGAGTAGGTTTTGTTCACTAGAAACTAGCTTTGGGGTCTAAATATTGTTAGGGGGAAGAAATTTTCTTAATTCATAAATGAACCTTTTTAGCACAATGATATTGTTAGAATAGGGTAAAACTTGGTATTTAGGTCTTAAACACCTCTTTTCAGGTTTGAATGCCCTAATCAACACCTACAACAACAAAAAAAATCCTTCTCTAAGGTTTATTTAGCATCAAATTCAGATGTGGATGCGATTAGGAGATTTAGCACACTGAGGATAGCTTATAAGGTCTTAAACGTGGTTGACAAAGAAAAAAACTATTATTTGCATATAGTTGAATCTTCATAGGATCAAGATCCTTGAATGAGTCCTCAAATCAATACATGCCCCCTTTGTAGGGGTTATTTACAATCCCTTAGGTGGCATACAAGTATCATGAGTAATTTTTATGTACTAAAAATAGGTATGGATTCATAAATATGGTCAAGGAGGTAAATAAGGCCATTCATCCAAAATTTAACCTTCTCAAGCTCAAGCTCCATAGACAAAACCTATACACATTGAGATAATGCAATTTTTTCAATAAGGGGTCAACATTGAAAATAACTCTATTGTGAGGTTGTGGTAGTGTGTCCATGTGATACCTTCCCAAACAGGCTTGAAGGATATCACAAAACTCAATTATGATTCTCAGTTATAATTATATGCCCGGGAAAAGATTCACCATGTCATGTCCCTAAATTCCTCTAGGAGGCGAATTGACCGTGGATTGGATTAAAAAAACCCATATAATTCGTTGGAATAATTACATCAAAATAATGTTATGGGTGCCTCTCTCCTCTCGGTCCATGGCCTAGAGCTCGTCTTATTCAACAATTTTAGAAACTATGGTTTCCCTCAATAAGAGACAATGCAATTTTTGCAATAATGGTTCAACATGGAAAACACTTTACTGTGATGTCCTGGGTATCATCCCCACTTTGACCCAACCGTATAACATCTGTAGGATCTCACAAAACTCAGTTATGCTATTTTGTTTGAATTATATTCCTTGGTTAGGGATTTGTCGTGTCTTCCTAAATGCCTCTAAGAGGCGAGTTGCAATTGGACATAAAATGATGACCATGGATCAGATCAACGAACCAAACTCCATTGGAATCATAACATCATAATAGTGATATTGGTTCCTCTCTCCTTTAGTTCCGTGACTTGGAGCTCATCCTATTCAACGATTTCATAAACTAGGGTTTCACACAGTAAGAGATTATCAGATTTTTTCAATTAGGGGTCAACATTTGAAAAAAATATACCATGAAGTTATGGGTAGCATTCCCACTTGGAACCTTCCTAAAAATTCCTGTAGGATCTCACAAAACCCAATTCTACTGCCTAATTCAACTTTTATGCCTTGGGTAGGGATTCACCATGTGTCCCTAAATGCCTCTATGCGGTGAGTTAGAAATATCCAAAAAATGATAATCATGGTTCAGATCAATGAATTTTCAATTCCATTGGAATCATGACATTGCAATAAACATAGGGGTGCCTCTCTCCTTTGGGTCCATGGAACAGAGCTCATACTATTTGGCAATTTCAAAAACTAGGGTTTCACTGAATAAGAGATAATGTAATTTTTGCAGTAAGGGTTCAACATAGGAAAAAAATCTATTGTGAGGTCATGGGTACCATTATTACTTGGGACCTACCTAAACACACCTAGAAAATCCCACATAACTCGGTTCTACTTCCTAGTTTGAATTCTATGCCTTGGGCAGGGATTCGTCATGTCTCCCTAGATTTCTCTAGGAGGTGAGTTGCAACTAACAATAAAATGATGATCATGGCTCAAATTGAAAAAAAAAAATCTTTGTTGGAATAATGTTGGGAGTTCCTCCCTTCTCTAGGTTCATGGCCCATAGTTCATCCTATTCGATGCTTTTATAAACTAGGGTTTTTCTCAGTAAGAGACAATGCAATTTTTTCAATAAGGGATAAACTTTGTAAAACAATTGATCATAATTTCATGGGTAGTGTCCCCATGTGAACCATACAAAAACACACCTGAAATATCATGGAACTCAGTTTTGATTTCGAGTTCAAATATTATTCCTTGGGAATTGTAACTGGCCATAAAATGATCATCTTGGCTTATATCAATGAACTGTCAACTCTATTGGAATCGTGGCATCAAAATAATTCTAGTAGTTCCTCTCTCCTCTGGGTCCATGGTTCTAATATTGTCTAGTTCGACGATTTCAGAAACTATGGTTTTTCCCAGTAAG
The DNA here is from genome assembly GCA_001517045.1 of Pseudotsuga menziesii. NCBI lineage: Eukaryota > Viridiplantae > Streptophyta > Pinopsida > Pinales > Pinaceae > Pseudotsuga > Pseudotsuga menziesii. The sequence goes on from LPNX010026973.1 coordinate 21,019, forward strand.
AAACAATTCAATTTTGCACTAAGGGATCAAATTTGGAAAACACTGCACCATGAGACCGAGGGTAGTGTTCCCACCTAGCTAGACATTTCCAAACAAAATTGTAGTATATCACTTAACATTTATCTTGTTAAAAAGTTTAAAAAAACAACTAGGTGAACCCATTACTTCAATTGTCGAAGCTCCACTTTATTTGATCATTTTGGTTACCCACCAATTGGGTTACTTGTCCATTCCTATTGTTTGGTTGGACAAACCTCCCTCATAAATGATATATATGTTCCATGATAGAATTTCTACAATATATAAGGGTCCACGTTAGCTATTTATTTTGGTGGGTGAATCATTTATGTGTGAAGAGATTGGATACATCCTCAATCCCCTAGTATCTTTCACAAACATGGTAATGCGTTTTCAGATGGCCAACACTACATACATGAAAATGTATTATTTTGAAAGTAAAGAAGGCTTTTCCTTTTCTATATAAATCATTAAAGTGTGAAGAGTTTGGAGACATCCTTAGTCCCAAAGAACTTTTCACGAACATGGTAGTGAAAATGACCAATGATCAACACTAAATGCATGAAAATGTATGTTTTTGCAAGAAAATATGACTTTTCCTTTTAGTGGGTGAACCACTAAAGTGAGAAGAAATTTGAGGAATCCCAAATCCACAAGAATGTATGAGAATATGTTTTTAGCTAGAATTTGATATTTATAAGTAGCGTATTTGCTTGAATGAGTTATGGTTTCTTTTGAAATTAATTTGTGCCTCACATTTACCCATATGATCAAGGGAATTTCCACAAACATCCTTATGATATTTTTTGTGCATTTTTATTAGTTCTGTGCAAGGAGGAACATGTAATCACACAATGTGTAAGGTAGATTGAAAAAACTCCTAAAGGTGGTTGTTAGATCTAACAACAATGTAATCTGGTTCAAGATTCATGAGATCAAGGACACCACCAAAAATTTCAATAACAATTAAATTTGGTGGTTTGACCAAAGTCATATATGTAACTGACTTTCCAAGGGTGTATAAGGATTAGACATCCAATGGATGCTAAAAACTACAATCTTGATAAACCCATTGTTTGTTCACTTACAAATGAGATAATAGGCCTAATTTTCAAGTAAATAGTTAGTCACACCAATTGGTCAACCACCATTCTTGATTATGGAATGAAAAAAAAATTACAAAAAATATTTTGAGACCCAACACTAGAGCAATGTGATTTAACATTTATGACAGTAAACAAACCATTAGCAATTTCATTCCAATGTCATTTAGCATTCATGAGATCAAGGCCACGATCAATAATTTCACAACAACATGGTTCAATATAAATGAGATCAAGGACACCATATAAAATCCCAATAACAAACATTATGTTCTCATTTCCTTGGGATATTTCAATGGAATATATGAAATCAATTCCCAAGAGATAACAAAAATTGCACCTTGAATGCACCCATTATTTGTTAACATGCAATCAAGATTATAGGATTAGTTATTTTTTACATTCTTTAATTACACCAATCATTAATCTCATTATACCGTACATCATGGAAATGTGGTTTGACCTTCATGAGATCAAGGAAACTTACAACAATTTCAAAAGCAATGATTCTCATCACCCTAAGTGGATTTTCTAGAAAGTAACATAGGGAATAATTGGTTAATGAACAACATAAATTGCATTCTCAATAAACCCATTTTTGTTAAATGGAAAGTGAGATGATGGGCCTAATATTTAGGTGTGCTGTTAATCACACCAATCTATCAACCCCGCATCTTTAACTAGGGAAAACGTGAAAAAAATTCAAATCCTAAGTTATGAGTCCCAACATTTGGCAATGTTGTTTGATATTCATGAGACCAAAGGACAAAATTGACATTTTCGTAAATGACCAATCTCATTACCTTAAGGGATTTTCCACAATGTATAGGGAACAAATGCTAAATGAATAATAAAAATGTACTCACGATAAACCCAATAATAAAAATATACTTTTGATAAACCCATTGTATGTTTAAGTATAATCAATATTAGCATGTAAACCATCGTGATTTTAGAGGGAAGATGCAATTGTGTGTTAATTGATTTTTGTGTACATATATTTCAATATTTATGAAAGGTTGCAAGCACTGTTCGGTGCATGCTTCCATTAGTTCTATCTTGAGGTAGCATTAATGAAATGTGTAGAACATGTATTACACTCTATCTTAGTTTTTGAATATGTCTTTAGTGTGCATGTAGTGAGTTCATTGAAATATTGAAAGAAATCAGTTTGTTCCATTAATATAGTGCATTCATAAGAGAGAGATAACCTATCTAAATCAACAAAATGGTGTCATGTTACTTGTTCAATACAAGAAATGTAAAAGATGTGCTTAAAAGATAATTTACAATAAGTGACTTAATATGTAATTATGTATTTGAGTAACATAATTGATCAATTTGGGGAATACATAGTGAGACACAAGAACAAGTGGAAACTCATGAGTAACTATGAAATAAATTATATCATGAATTGATAACCAATTGTTTATAATACAACTTATGACAAAGTAGTCATTCCTTAAATGGCCTAGTAGAGTACCTGTACCCAAAATACAATGATGTACATGTATCATATAATACACTTGAAAACTTGATCTTCCTCTTTTTTTTTCCTACCTTTGACCTATCATGCATATGTCTAGGATTTATTTGCATCTTTGAAGTCTACAAATCAAAGATCATTTTCTTATTAGCTAAATGCATTAATACAATAGTACTAACGAAACAATTATTTATAAAAAACACTCACCAAATCCATCAAAGGTATCAATGCCTATAGTTTTCTTCTCCTTTTTCAATCCCTCTCTAGAATTGTTCTCTACAAATAATATATCATATCTTAATTAATTCAATGCTTATCAACATGTGCATGAAAATCTAATAAAAAAATTGGTCTTTAATGAACATCTCACCACAAAAATTGACTCCGAGAAAGGATATTGGGCTCCTTGTGTGGTAGACGAAACCATTTGTTGAACATTCATATCGATTGCATCCACAAATGAATTGGAGGAGCTAGGAATTGTTGTTTCCAATGGCTATAGTCATCAAATGTTGAAATAGTTAAACATGCATGAATAAACAATATAACATGAATAAATAGTTAAACATGCATGAATAAACTATGTACAAATGTTGAAATAGTTGCCTCCATGTGAGTTTTTTCTATCATAGATGGGGCATTAACAGTTGCATGAATGGACCCTACGAGGTCTAGCATGGATGAATCTCTAGCGTGATGTTGTAAACATGCAAAATAAACATTAATAAAAACAAGTTGTGCAATGAATTGAAAGTTAATCAACAACTATCATTAATGTCTATATGTTTCCACGGAATCAATATCTCAATACCATGAACACCCACACTCTTTTTCTAAAAAGGATCATCTTATATAAATACAACCCTTTTCTATGAGTGGTAAATGAGGGGAGGAAAATGAAAGTGATGGAATTGGTATTTCAATTGATGTTTGTAGTCACCAAGTGTTGACATAGTTATACATGCATGAATTAATGAACTAACATGCATTAATAAACTAACATGTTGAAATAGATACCTCTGTTTGAAATGTATCTCCACCAAGGGGGAATCACTAGTTCCAATTATTTCCCCTCTATAGAGGCATCTAGCATTTGAAGTTTAAAAACTATAAGGGTTGGCAATATATACATGTATACAATGAGGAAAAATAAGTTTGAACATGAATTTTGTTGAGCATATACTTAACTCCTTCAAACACCCATTACGTTAACATCTAGGTGATCACTAGAATCAACGTGTTTCCCCTCCTTAAGGATCTAGTGGCTGCAAGTTTAAAAATTATAAATATTAGACCGTCTATCACTAATGATCTAACATGTTAAAATAGTACCTCTATGTGAGTTATTGCTGATGAAGATACAATAACACTTGGTACACAAAAAATCCATGTATATTATGGAACATTAGTCTCTCCACTAGGGGGAGCATCACATGTGGGAAATATTTTCCCCTATATAGAGGCATATATCATTTGCAAGTTAATTTTTTTTAAATATTAGCGATCTATATATGTGTACAATAAGGAAAAAATAGTTTGGACAACATTACTATTAACCATATCCTTACCTTCCTAAACATCTTAGTAAAGGTAACATTTGTTGGTGCATGACCATAGCAGGAACAAACACACATTATGAACTCATGATCCTCATTGGTGGTCTCATGGTGTGTTGATTACCCCCACTACTATATGGTATTTCACCACTAGGAAGTGATGGATGTACACCACCATATAGAGATGGACCTGATTGGTTCATACGATAAATAACAATTCTATGGAGGACAATTGGTCATGCTAGACTCATAAATTCCTCATGTGTCTGTGGTATCATCTGATGTGTAGGCAGAACTTCTAACCTTGGTAATTACATGCAAGGTGGAGGGATTGGACAATTGGAATCTCAATTCCTGACATTGGCATGGTTTTGAGGCATACCAAAATTGATGCGCTTTCTTAACATGAACTCAACATACATCTTTTGAAGGAAATATAAAGGAATCTCCTTGTTTTTGTGGGGTGGCACATCAAAAAATGCATGCCACCAATCCATCCAATTCTCTTGGAATGGTGGATAGGTGCACTACTCATATAGAAATGTGGGATTTATTTGTGCCTGGAATTTCTCCAATTTGGGGATCCATAAACAATGCAAAGATGTGCTCCTTTCTGATCTTTATATTTTTAATGGCATTGTAATCCAATTCATTGACATATTTTTTCCTTTTCCTTTCTCTTTATGATGGAATTTTATATAGAGAACTATTTTATTGGGTAATAGTTTCTATAATGGCATATAGATCCTACACAAGTGAGCAGTGGAGCTAGTCTCCACCCATCCACATTCCCCCAATCTCTTTAAGTCTGGAAATATTTCTTAGTATCTCCGCATTCGAATCCATACTTTCCATTGAAATAAAAAAAGTAAAAAACTAAATCATTAGAAACATATACATGGTATAATAACATCTTATAGAAATGAAAAATGTAAAACTAGTGTAGTAAATAATGAAATGAGTTTTTTAAATTTTAAATTTTAAATTTTAAATTGAACATTTATAGTAGAGAATCAACTTAAAACCTTGCCATGTTAAATTTATGTTACACATGTATTATTTTTTTTCCATATTAGACCAGGGGTGGGATAATGGAATACTTGCATGGTTTTTCATGCGAAGGAATGGAAATCGGTCATGAATGCATGCATGTACACTAAGATGAATACTCTCAATGGAATATTTTCCCCCAAAACAACATAAGGCTATAATTCTAGGATTTAGCACACAAAGGAAGGATCATATGGTAAAGAAACTCTTGTAGGTGGAAATGAAATTGATATTTCCCTAAATTACCCATATTTAAGGGGTATGGGCAATGAATTTTTCTTAGGATAATGAGGCAACTCATCCAAGTGGAATTATTAATTAAATATTGTAATAACAACACAATTCTATGGTTTGCTGCATTAAGGAAGGGTATTTTCACCTAATGAATGGTTCAAGAATTCAATCTAGGGATTTTCATCTTGATGCACCCAACTATAAGGTAAATTTTTCATAAAACCAACACTACATAATAATTCATGCACACTTGATTAAAAAAATAGTTAAATAGTATGATAAGGGATTGAATTAGGGGTTTGGGGCCTTGAAAAAGAGTATCATCACCTAAGGATTACATTTTGAGACACCCATATCTAAATTAAATTGACCACGAACACCACTCCTCATAATATGAGGGGCCCTCCCAATGACTTATTCAGCCCAATAGTGGGATATTCTCCCTAGAGGTGTTCATCTTTGGATGCAATTGAGTAAGATAAATTTCCAATTGTCATGCCCTTTCATTGTGTGGATAACTCATTTGGAACAAAGGGATTATGTTTTCTTAATATACCTAATCATTTGGAAGATTCACAGATCTTTAAACAAAACTTCTAGTAGACTTTCCTAGAAAAAATCCATTGATAATTTATCCAATTTTTTATTCCATACAATAGAGGGAACCCAATAAGAATAATAATGTGCAAGTGTGGAAATAAGAATTTTTGAACAAATCTAAAATAGGGTTGTAAGTGATCGTAAAGGATGAATAATCCACTTATTAACCTTATTCAATATGCATTGCAAAACAATCTTCCATAAAACCCTAAGCGAGGTTGGGAAGCCAAAGGGGATGCACATAAACTTGAAAATTTCATGTGATTTATCCAAGACCAAACAGACATTATGAGCTTATTAGGGATATCATATTGATTCAACTTGTAGAATTTAATATTAGCCATTGGAAATTGTACCAAGAGACCCCATTGAATATTTGAATGCAGTCCATGGTCATTCTCAACACCTCTAGTTTTTAAAATATGGAAAGGAAGCAATTATTGATAAAATGCACATCAACCATTTGACTATCATTGGGGATAAGGAGATGGATACATTTTATCAACCCTCATAAAGCATGATGATGAAGGAGATAGCCCATATCTTCCACCACATGCACATAGAGGGACACAACCAAGGAGAATCCTTACTGAATTAATTGAAACAATCATCATTTCCTTAGATTTGGCTTGATTAACTAAGAGATGGGCCCTTTTGATAATAGAGTTTTCACCATGTGCACATAAAATTTTCCAAACCTTCGGGCCTTCAATGTGAATCTAGAATAAAGGGACACTTTACTCATCATAATTTTTTCCAAAGTTAAGTTTAATAACCAATGCAATAATCCCCAACTATCTATCCTAATATTCCATGCCTTCCTAAACTAATACCAAATTATCCATGATGAACAAATCTCAATTGAACCTAATTTGTTCAAGACTAATAATATAAGGAAATAGGTACATCATAATTGCAAGGCCAAGGCATCACTAAACTATTATAGGATGCATATTGCAATATGATGTCTCTCTAGCTAGGGATGAGCTTAGAGTATCCTACCTTGGGAGTGAGATAATGAGTCCTCTATTAATTAGAGAGATAAAATACCTTTTTCCAAATTTTTTCCATCTTAAGAATATTAATGAACCAAGATTGACACATTCCAAATGGCTTTGAAAAAATGATATAGGTATTTATTTGGCCTTGTAGAGTTGTTTCTACTAATTTTTTTCAAGGCATTGGTTAAAGAATTACAAATTGGTTGAAGAAATAGAAATTGGTTAAAGAATTCATAAATTGGTTGGAGAATTGCAAATTGGTTAAAGAATTGATAAATTAGTTGGAGAATTACCTCTTGGATTCGAATTTTTTGGTTGAATCTTCTGTAGCAATTGTGATCACAATCATGTTCTCTCTATTTTTTCTTCTAGCATTATCCAAGTCGACATTGCGGGAGGAATAAATGCTCATGGGATATTTTTGAGTGTTTATATAATGTCCTACAAAACATGCACACAATTTTGGTCTACATAACGTGTAGGGTTTTTGTTCACAAATCGCATGAGTGTTTCCTTTACCCAACCTATGTGTAACTTGACCTATCATGCTCGATCTCCTTTAGTGGTAGCGCCAAGGAACACATCTGTGTTTTTTTTTGCAAAGCAACAATGTGTTTTGAAAACTACAATTGCATCAAATGGGTCTCTCAACTTCATGTAAGCACCCATATGACCTTGTTCAACTATGCATTATATGTTTTAATTTGATTTTATGTTTTATTTCAAGTTTACATGAATATTGTATGCACTTTCTATGTTGGATCATGTATCTTTTATCATGATGTAGTGGTGTATTTGAGTTGGAAACTCCATGATATTTTACTTTGACAACTTTGACTTTTTTTACTAGTTGGAAACTCATTGATATTTTACTTTGAATTTTTTAATGATATATTATATATATGAGTTTGTTCATGTATGTATATGTTTTTATTTGATTTTATGCTTTAGTTCATTTTTAGTACATATATATTGTTAAATTTATGCAAGTATAAATATGTTTCATTGATATTGGATGAACATAAATAATATTGTACAATAACTGCATTATATAATTGAATTACACAATTGCATGGTATTTAATAAATTATTCATATCATATAAATGAATATGAAACTACTAAACTATAATAAATTTAATGGTTATGCAACTAATAACAATATATCAATACACTACCAATTGATGGTAATTAATGATTAAATACTACCTGTTGACAACAATTAATGACTAAAATGACCAAATATACTACAAATTGAAGAAAATTAGTGAATAAAAATGATTAAATATACTACAAGTTGATGACAATTAATGATTAAATATACTACCAATTGGTGGAAATTAGTGAATACAAATGATTAAATATACTACAAGTTGACGACAATTAATCATTAAAATGACTAAATATACTACTAGTTGAGGGGAACCAGTGACTACAACAACTAAATAAACTACTAGTTAACATCAACTAATGTCTAATTAAACTACCAAATATACCACAAGTTGAAAAATTAGAACGCTCATGGGCTACATTAATTGGTAATGAGTAATTTATATGAGAAGTAGTAAATGGAAGGTCACAAGTCCAAATCACCCATGGATACTTATTAACAAAAAAAAGTTGAGAAATTAGAACAACCAATAAATGATGACTAAGTTTTTTTAGTCATAAATTTAATCACGTTATAAGTGACTAGTAATATACAAATATTAGTCCCCTCACAAAAAGGGTCATTTATATCCAAATTTTAGTTGTTCTTTAGTCATAAATTTGTCTTTTTGTACTAGTTCATAAACAAATCCAATTAATTATGCTCTATAATTTTCTTAAATGCAAGATTCAACTTTTGAAAGTTCTTATTGTGCTCTATAACTAGACCTCTTTGCAAAATATTTATCAATTTGTTGAAGAAGTCGTTTCTCTTACTATCCTCATAATGTGTTATCAATTAATATTAATTGTCAATACAAACCAAGAGATAATAGAGCCTTTTTATGATCACAAATACATTGATTCCAAACCATTTGATAAGGTTCTAAATACACATATGCAATAGTTACCTTTTGTAAAGTGAACACTTGATGTAGATCAAAGAATTAATCCATTTGGAATATCCATGTTATGGGATAATTACCACCAAACTTATTCATATCAATCTTGGGAATGAAGTAGTTCTCTCTTCCTAAGTTGAACCCGCAGTTATGTGGATCTTGGAGTAATATTGAATGAACAAGTGTCTAGGACTCAAGGTTCTTTCTAAGTGTGATATATTTTTTTCCCATTGTGATTGGTCTCCACGACCTTGTTCTCCTTAGCCTATTATTGAGTAGGTGACTCTTGGATAATTAGGATTTTTATACCTATCAAAATATGATCCCTTGTGTTCTCAAGGTTGTTTTCGGGATCATATTTGATATATCCTTTGGAAGATTGGAATTATTCCCTAGTTACCATATTTAGGATGTCCACCTTTCTTAGAATTGTAGATTCAAGGTCATGGATGAGCCTTTATACTTTTATTCATACTCTTCCATCTCTTCATACTCTTCTTGTGTCATGGATGAGCCTTTAGGAACCTTCCTAGGAGATCCGTTTGGATTATTACATCTAAACATGATGGGATTAAGGTCTTGGAGGCAATTTTTCTAGACAATATTGAACCTAATGTAACTCTAAAATTTTTCACCATTGAGTTTGAACTTTTGATAGGTAGTATCTTCATATGCCTTCTCTACAATGCAACAATTTGAACTAAATTTTGATGTTTTAAGAAAAATTTATGGTAACTTCCCCATAACTCCCTCATTTTGGGTATTTCAAGGGATCAAACTTGTATGGACTACTATGTGTCCAATATTTCAGTTCTGATAATGAAATATTGGTTGGAGATACTATTGTTTGTGTTCTTTCCAATGAAACTATAGGCACTCAATTTGGATCTCTCTGGCTTCGAGTATGATTATTTTTCTAAGAACACATGTTAGTTTCAAGACTAGTAGAATACCCTAACTTCCATAGACTATAACTCTAAAATTGTTGCAATCCAGAGTTTGAATTTTGACAAAAAGTACTTTGATATGTTGGCTCAACACACTAAAAGTTTCCATGTCTTGAAAATCATCAAAAATGAAGTTGGAGTGAAATGGTAGTGTGATTCATTTGAAGGAGCCTAAATAAGGATCATATGCTTTAATACCAATTGTTATAGACCAAACTACACAAAATAGCAAAACATAGATAGAAGAACTAACTCCAAACCTTGAGAATGAAATAAATAAAATGGATGAGAAGCCTCTTGAAGGGGACAATATCCTTTTACAATATATCAAATGTACAAGATGAGACAATCTCTAAAACTAGTTCTCTTTGTTATATATATGAGACCAAAGGTACAATTACAATTAAATGGTCCAGAAAACCAATTCAAACAACACTAATATAACAATAGATATGTAATAACTCAATACCTAAGGATTAATATATCCTAAGAGGTATTTTCAAACATGCCATAAATCTTCTCAGTCTTAGACTTATTCACAATAATTTTCAATTGATTGATTTCTATTTCAATAACTTATTTTCAACCATGTAATCCCTAAATAATTTCATCAACAATAACAAAATACCACATTCTTTTTTCCAATCTCGATATTCATCAATCAACTAGATATTATCTACATGAAGTGAAGCAACTTCCACTTAAAACTCATCAAGAAAGTACGACAAAAATATAATCTCAATCTCTAATTGGGAATTTTCTTTCTTCAATCGATTAATTTATGCCTCAAGATTAAAAATGTCACTATTTTAGAGGATTTTAATTTCCTCCATCTTCATATCATCAAAGCTCTTCCCTAAAGTCTCAAAAACACATTCCAAAATACTTTACATGATAGCAATGTTCAACCCCCATTCAGTGTACTTCTTCAAAGGTAGAGTTCTACAATTCATTTACAACCAAACGACCTAAAAACACATTCCAAAATACTTTACATGATAGGACTGTTCAACCCCCATTCATTATACTTCTCCAGAGGTAAAGGTCTTACAATTCATTGCAACCAGAGTTGCGTTGCACATCAACAACATATTAATGGTTTGATCCTTCCCATCAATCTCATGACGAAGATGATAAACCGACTTATTCAATTCAATGATGATTTATTCAATAGCAAGCCAAAGATACATCGATAGATTTATTAAACTACTAGAATCCATAAGCCTTAAGGTCGTATCCTTAATCTTCCCTTGAATGCTTAGAGTTTCAAAAATGGTTGCTCTTGAGTACTAATAATAAGTTTGAGAACTTGAGTACTAATAATAAGATTCAATGGTTCTATGCTATGATGTGAACCTATTGTAAAAAGTCAACGCTTCATTATATTCAATGGTTATATTGATTAATATGAACACTTTATAAAAGTATGACATGATGTTTTAGATGGAAATAAGTAATATATTTTTTTATGTTGATTGTTGTTAATTTTAACTTTTAACTTTTTTAAAGAAAAGTGTATGATTTGTTATAATTTTGGATTTAAAAAAAATTATGATTGATCTAACTTTATTTCAAGTTAAATGTAAGTTTTTGTTTATATGATTGTGAAAAGACAAAGAAGTATTGATATTAGCTAATTTTTTAAATTGTTTAATAAATGAGTATCAATTTTGTTGAACAAGTAATATGGTGTTTTATGATTGATATCAAGAGGTGTTATTATGTGATTTATGTTATCGGATAATTTTTTATCTTAAATTTTTACACACAAAAAATATTATATTTCTAAAAATTTGATGTCATGCTTGATAGAACATGTTTAAGAATCAAGGAATCCTCAATTATATATCGGTTACATAATATGTCACACAATGAGATTTTAACCCTGATGTGGAGTGTAACTAGCATAGATCCATCTTAAAAGAGTATCTAGTGAGTCACCAGAGGGATCAAACCTCTCTTAGTTGCAAACCCCTTTTTAGAGAGTAAATATTGAAGAATAATTTTAATTTATTTAATTTGCATAGTTTTATATATATAT
>LPNX010026973.1:33118-65551 GCA_001517045.1 Pseudotsuga menziesii
ACTAGTTGATCACGTGTTAGCCATTATTTCCTAACCTTAACATATTTAATTGATGAAAAATTAATAATCATATCCTAATCGTAATGTATATAAAAACTTTTGTAATATCATAAAACATGATCAACTAAGATGAACTCAAAATTATTGACATTATTTCAAATAGAGGTGATTTTAAAGTGGATTTTGAAACATAATAACAAACAATTATTTGTTAATTATATGAAGTTTTTCATCTAAATTGTATATTTTGATAATATGATTTGGAATTTGTTGTCTTGTTAATTTTACATTTATTGAAATCTAAAAAGATAATAATTGTAAACTTTGTTTTGAAACAGCCTCAAAATTTTATATTTATAGTAAGATTCCAAATCTTTTAAAATCCTTGTGGGAAGACCTACTCTCTTTCTAAAAAACCATTTACTTTGTATATAGTTAAAAAATATCTCTTTTTTTTTCTTTCGTTTTTGTTTTAGCTACTTCACTTACTAAAATGTTCAAGGTTCCTTTGTCGTCTTAGTATTTTTAATTCCACGAATGGTAAATAAAATTGTGGTTCATCAAATGTATTTTTTAATCCACAAACATTTTAATCAAAATCATATGAGTTTTTAAATCAACAATTCTTTAATAAAAATCATATTATGAAATTTAATAAAAATCATATTATGAAATTTAAAAAATCATAACGAAACACAAATATTTTTAATAAAAGTCATATTATTGAATTCACCAAAAAAATAGTGGTCAACAATGAATAAAAACAAGAGATTCAAGCATTTTGAACAACCAAAGCCTAATGAAAACTTATAAAGAAGGTTTTTATTATATTACATAATAACAAAGGCGTATTTTTAAGAAAAATATTAAAACTACTAGGTATATATTGAGATTGATCATTCAAAAAAGTTAATATAATTATTTTTTTTAAATAAGGCATTAAGTATAAAGATTTTATATGGTTGTTAATTAGGTGTGATATCTTTTTTTTATATAATTGTTTATTTAGAATTTGGAATAACACTTATAAAATCAATTTGGATAGTACATTTATCTAATCCTCTTACAATTTAGGAAAAGCATAGACATTAGTTCACTCTAAATTATAAACTAGCACAGCCACAAATAAAGTGGCCACTGAACACAAATAAGCACATATCACTTAGTTTTGTGGAGATGACTAGCTGTTAAACAAAGATTAAACATTAAAATAATTACCACATGATTATAGTTATCCATTTATGATATAACATAAACATTAAACTAATAAATATAAACATAAAACAAATACCATTTAATAAAAAACCATTATTATTATCTCTTTCTTTAACCACCACTTAAGTGAAACTTATTTAAATCTTAATCAAGATGTATTTAAATATAACAATATGAAATGAATTCTAATTATAAGTTCAATTCAATTAATCTGTTAATAGACTAAAAAAACTCAAAATGTGAAATAATATCTAAATGTACATAAAAGTAAATATAAATAAGTATCTAAATAAAATATAAACATTTATCTTATAAACATTAAGAGAAACCAACAATAACGATCAAACAATATTGAGCATGTTACAAAGCATTTAATGCAAAAAAGAAACCAACAACAAGGACAAACAATATTTAGCATGTTGCAAAGCATTTAATGCCCCTGCAGCAGGCTTGATGACGTTTGATCTTGAGCTGCTCGAAATCCAATGGTCATCAAGCCTATTGCAACCCCATAAATGCTCTGCAGCATGCTCTATGAATGTCTTTGAAAGAAGCATTCAATGTCACCATAATTATGGTTGCATCACCATAGTTAGATTACAGGCTATTTGTCTGGTTGGCCATCAATTTCTTGCGTTTCAGCAATCACATTATACGGGTTGTGCCACCATAATTAGATTATAGGCTGTTTGTTTACACCTATTTCTGCGTGTGGTTGTTGAATCTAAATGAATGAAAACCTTATTCGATTGCCCTGCTCGTCTTCGATGGCAAGAGCTATCCATTGAGCTACATAGCATTTAATGCGGCTGCAGCAAACTTGATGATCGTTGGATCTTAAGCTGCTCGAGATCCAAGGGTCATCAAGCCTACTGCACTAACATTAAATGCTCTGCAGCTCAATGGATAGCTCTTGCCGTCTTCAATGGTCTGTAAAGGTGAAATCGGCACAACAAACAAACAAGAGAGCATGGATGGAAAGACGAGCCTCCCCATAGTGTATTTGGGTGATCCAACGGCCATGGGCTCGACTTGAAAGGTGGGCAAAAGGCTGCTCCACTAGGTGAGAGACGAGAGGTAATGCCCATGACAAAGAAACCCTGAATTGGCACTCTCTCATATAATTGGTCCAGAAAGTTTTGGGTTTATGCGCTATGTCGTGAGACTGCATTTTGCATACAATACAGAAATTGTTTCTGTGAGGCTTTTGCAGGCAAGAAAACCACATGGATAAAATTTTATGGTTGTGAGTTTTGAGAACACTTGGCGTGTGATCTAGGCATGTAATAAGCACTTCTCAGTACAACAATAAATGCTGTGGCTGAGAGGTATATAGCCATTGGAGCAACGCCAACATTTATTACTGAGTTGCAGTTATGCTGTGGCTGAGAGGTATATAGCCATTGGAGCAACGCCAACATTTATTACTGAGCTGCAGTTGCAGGGTGTTTATTGGATTTCGCTTGTGTTCTATTCTATGTGTAGGATGATGCGATGCGAAGTTGTTTGTTAAAATCACAGTAAAGGCCTGGCAACGCCAACATTTATTGCTGAGCTGCAGGGTGTTTATTGAATTTTGCTTGTGTCCTCTTGTATGTGTAGGATGATGCGATGCGAAGTTGTTTGTTAAAATCAAAGTAAGGGCAATAGGGAGAGAGAAATTGGACACCACTAGATTTTTTTTTGGAGTTATTCAAATATGTAGAAGGAGATTTTTTTAGAAAGATTTAGCCATAAACTATTTAACTGAAATGTATAGATTTTGATTGTAAATCTTAAAACTCACAAAGAATTAATTTCTAATTGATTTTGTTAACAACTAACAAAATGGATTTATTACTCTACTCTAACACTTTTTCTTAATCATGATAGCTTAAAATTTTGCAATGGAGTAATCTAAATTTTCTAGGTTTTTTTATATTTTTTGGATATATTTTCTATTTTGTTTTATTTGAATTGCTTGTTGGAAATCTTCAAAAAAATCTTGGAGTCACAATATTAATTGTGAAAATTAGAGTCATATATATTAGTTGTGGAAATTTCATAAACTGAGTGCCATAGGAGTATTTGAGGGTGTTGAATACATTTATGCATTCAAAACACAATTCAAACACTTCCAAATTTGAATTTTACTAAGGAAAATTACCAGATTCTAACCAAAAACCACCATAAAGTCCAAAAAGTAGAATAAATAGACTACTCATTTTACAATAATAGTTATGACTTCAAAACATTATGGCCTAGTGGTCTAAGTCTCTAGTGGTTGTTGATTCTTCTTCTAAGCTTTATTTCTCTTCTTTTGACTCTAAACTTTTAATTATGCAAATCTTCTCTTCTTTTTCTTCTTCAACGTCACCTTTATTCTGATCTTCAATGTTTTTTGCTTCATCCTCGATATTTCTAATGTTTTTCAAACTGACTACAACCTTCAACATATTCATCTTTATTTCTTCTACCTTTTAGTTGTTATTGCACTTTTTTTGAGTGCTCATTCACCTTAAGTATGTAAAATTGTTCTTGTCATTTTCTTCACTCTCATCAATCTACCCAATGGCTTCTAGCCACTTCATTAGGTGTTGGCAATTCTTGAGCACTTCAAAGCTCCACATTACAAGAAACTTCTCCATTTTCATAACTTCAACACTCATATCAGCTTCAACATTTTCACCATGAACTTCATCAACCATGTCTTCGACACATGCACACACACAATCAGTTAATTGATTTAATGAAATATAAATCACTTCGGGGTCCTTCCCCTTAATCTTGTTGTCCACCCCATTGATAAAATATTCAATCAACCCCATGTCTTCGGTGATCTACAACATTTCCTCTTCATTGATGAAATCCTCCTCGTCACATCGAACCTGTTTTGCAACATTCATCACTATCACATGTTTTTCATCATTGTCTTTCAATATGGTTTTCACCTTGGTCATTTCTTCATATTGACTGCATTATTCATCCTCTATACTTGCAAATTGAAATAAACTCTCAACAAAAACATTTATGCTCTCAGGCACGCTCGCCAATCCTCTAGCAATCTATGATTCACATGCTAGATTCTGTTCATCAAAACTTGAATTTCTTTCTCCATAGCATCAGCTCTACCTTCATGGTATTCATATTTATCACATGCATAGACTTCCTTGTCTTCTTTATCATTAAATTCAAATTCACCTTTTGCAGCTTCAATCACTTGACAATGTGCCATGCAACTTCTATGGTTTCTTTTACATCACCTGTATTAGCATCTTTAATACCATTATCATTTTTTCCTTTGTCATTCACCTATGCATCTACACATTGGGCTTCATTGGTCGGGAATTCGATTTCTCCATCAACATATTCATCGTCTACATGTGTATGGACACAATGGGATTCACCATGCCTTGCTTTGCACTCAAATTCTTCTTTTGCTTCATCGGGTTCTTCAATATTCTCCTCTACATCAATAGACAGTTTTACAACTTGATCATCACCATCAATCTGATTGTCTTGTGTCAACATTCTTTGACTCAACTTGATCTTGATTGGTGTTGCTCCCCCTTACACTATATATGGATTCTAAAATACCCCAAGCTTCTTTGAGGCTAGTTGCTACTACAATCTATCATAAATAGTTTTTCATCCATGGCTTGTTGAATGAAAAACAATGTTGTTGCATCATCCTTTTGCTTGCTATAAGTTGATCCTTCTGATCTTGAGACATTGCCTTATAGGTAACATAATTAACAGGTTCTTCAAACCCATTTAACACAATATCTCATAAATTATCTATGCATATTTTAATTCTCATTTCTATCCCAAATATCCAAAATTCTTCAATAAGAAATAAAAATGGTTCCAACATTCATAATCTTAATAACCATAAAATATACCCACTTCTTATCTATCCATACAAGTGACACAAACACTCCATGGCTCATCGCCATGCCATGCCCATTTTTCATTAATAACCAAGTTTATATTTATTTCAAACAATACCCAAAATTACACCATCAATCACTTGGAAAAACCTTTCACGACTTCTATTTTTTACAATGCAGTTCAAAGCATAAAATATATGAACTATCAAAGTGCTTCGTATCCCTTCTACACATTTCAGCCCCATGTGCTTCGTATCCCTTTCGAAATGACCTGGACATAAAAATACTTTTATGAATCCTTTATAAAATTTTCATCCCTTTTTAAGATGGCATGATCTCCCCCTTTCATGACATTTTTACCTTTAAAAACTAGTTGTTTATTGATTAAAATACCAAAAGATTCACGCGTATAGTCTCTTCATACGCCTGCATATGCCACCTTTCTCCAGTAGACTTCTCTGCATGGTTGCAGCAAGCTAGTTGCTTCAATGTCGTTCTCCTAAAGGGTCTTACATCAAATTGCTCTTCTTTCTATGAAGAGTCTTAAGCTTCCTCTCACACCATGTTAAAATCAAATGAGAGGTAAAGAAAAATTGCACACCACGACACTTTCTTTTTGCATTACTTTATAAATGGATTTAAATACATAAAAAGAGACTTTTCAAGAAAGATTTAACTTCTTAAAAATTGTCTGGGAAAGATTTAACTTCAAGAAAGATCTAACACTCCTCGTTAGAGTGCATGGCAAGTAAGTTTTGGAGCTAGAGGTATATTGACATATTCATAAGCTGAAACCTGAAGGAATGATAATAATGTTGCATATGGAGAGGTAGGGTTAGCTTGGGCAGGTGTGGTGGATGGTGATAACTATTGTAAGGGAGGCTATTGTAAGGGAGGCTCATGGAATAGGGAAAATTGTGGTCAATGTGATTTGAAGGAGTGGCAAACCTGTGAGTAAGAGAGGGGTGGGGTATTAGTATTGTATAATGGGGAAGGAGGAAGTATAGAATATGCAAGTCAGTGGTGCATACAGAGTAGTCAAAGAGTGGGCAGTCACCTCATATGTGTAGGGCCTGATATGTGTAGGGTTTTATTATGGGTTGAGGAATATGTTCCATGGGAGGTGAAGGAGGAGGTTGGGTATTGTCAAAGAAAGGGGTGGTGTGAGAAAAGAGGAACAATTGGAAATATAGTGGTTTAAATAATAGATGATTTTGATCATTTTTATCCAAAATTTGGTAAGAGTTGTTGAAATTGTGGATATAAGTTCTTGAGAATCTACAATTTGGGTGTAATAGAGAATCCATTTTTGCAATAAAAAATGGAATTTGAACCATAAGCTCCAATCAAAACTAGGGTTTAAGATCTAATGTGATCTTGGAGTTGGGTTAAAAGCTCAAGAAGTCTAGTGAGTTGAGGGTGTAGGACGGACATGCTTGGGAAAGTAATGAATGGGTGAAGAGGTTCATGGAGGAAGAGGATAGTGGAGAGGGATAGTCTTTATTGAAAGGGAAGATGCCACATAAAAATGAAAAGAGTAAAAAATATTTGATAGAAGTCGCCAAGAAGGGCATTGAAGATTCAAGATATGTTGCAGCAAAAATTCCACAAACAAAAATTCTTGATGTACATTGTAGCTAAAAGAAATTTGTCCAAAGAGATATGGGTGTGAGAGTTGGGCTTGGACACTAACCAGATTTGATGAAATCCTCTTCTTGGAGCATGGTTTCCACTTTGATTAAGAATTGAAGTAGTTAAAGCCGAGGGAAAGTGCCAACTTAGATCTAGATCTGGGTGGGAGGTCACACTCCATGGAACTAGATATGAAATTCTTCCATTGCTAGCTATTGTTGCTTAGTGAGGCATTAAGCTTGAGAAGCAATGAAGAAAGAGTTGGCATGGAAATATGCTGTATTTCCAAATTGACATCTGAACATGAGATTAAGAAAATTAGTTTCTTACATATACCCATATCATTTTTAATAGGAAAATTCAAAATAAGGATACATAAACTTTGACTATGTCAACCTCTTTATTTAATATTAAATATAAGTACTTATTAAATAACCTAATGTTTGGTAGTTATAGTCATCCACTTCTCAAACTACTCTCTCTCTCTTTGGAGGACACCATAACAAGTGTGAATCATTATTTATTACAAACATGTCACATCATGGAAAAATTTCAATATTTACAACCTCGATTGAAAATAAGTACAATGCAAATTGTAATCTATACATTCGAAAAATTAATATTGTCTAACACACTAATACATGAAAACATGATAATATTGTTAATAGTAAATATAAAGTAGAAACATCAAAACATAAATTAAAATCAACATGTATAGAAACCCAATAACCGAGTACAAAGAAGCATATGATTGCATAGATAGGAGTTAGGTACTCTAACCTAATACCAAAAAATAAAAAAATAATTAATTTTTTTAGGTGGGCACAAAATAAAAAATAAAAATCAAATGAAACTAAAAAATAATTATAAACTCTTTGTCTACTTATAAAATAAAAAAATTAAAACCTAAAAAATTTGATGTGTATAAAATATAAGATTAAAAAAATTACACCTCAAGATAAATCTATGTTTATATAATCATCCACTGAAAAAAAAAAAGTAAAAAACAGAAAATAAAATTTGATAAAGAAATACAATGTAACACACATTATAACACATATGAACCCAAAGTTAGATAAACTCTCCACCAATTGTGTAGTCCCCATAAATATAAAGGTGACGTAGGAAAATAGTGATCCATGTACAAATAGAATGAAATGGAAAAAATTAATGGAATTGATGTAGCTAGATTGATGCTATTATGAGGAATAATTTAATGAAAACACTGACAAATGGAAGCAAATTCCATCTAGTAGAGAGAAAATTGGCTGCATGTACCATGTCTACTTTGAAATCTGGTTCAATGATCTTAAGAGAATCTTCAATTGTAGGCTTCTTGTACTCAAAATAACTATCACCAAAGACCCAATATCTGAACCATAAAAATACCAAAATAAACATTGTGCCATGTGACAAATGGTACCCCAAATCAACCCATTAAAAACAAAGAAAATGCCAAAATCCAATGTAGGGAATGTGCAAGTTTTCTTGCTTGTTTTTCATTCTATACTGTTATACATCTTATACCAAGGAGCAAAGTAACCAGTGGACAAACCCATGAACACCCTTAAAAAAAGTCTTTGTTGTCCTCAGTTTATCACGAGTGAACATGGCAAATATGATTGTAACCAATGTCATCCCAAAAACAACTGTACTCTAGTCCCTCCATAGACACAGAGTAGATCTACAGTGTTTGGGGCATGAATACATCTCCATTGATAGGTTTTCATCTTGTTTCTTCTTATGATTCATTTCTTAAGTGCCACACTATAAGTAAAGATGATATCTAGTCAATGATTTCCATAGTTTTATGAAATAAGTTAAAGTGTTAATTTATTTGTATTTATTTTTTTAGCTATTTTTTCCATTAAAATTAGGTAAAAATGTTGGAATTGTAGTTTTAGGTTGTTGGAATTGTGTGATTGAGGGTAATGGGTAATCAAAAGTGTTGTTGGAATTGTAGTTTTAGGTTGTTGGGATTGTGTAATTGAGGGCCATGGGTTATTGGAATTGCAGTTTTAGGTTATTAGAATTGCGTGATTGAGGGCCATGGGTAATCAAGGGTGTTGTTGGAATTGAAAGGTTGTTCATTAGATGAATTTTAAACTCAAAATGGGCCTCCTAAGGAAAATTAATAAAATAATAGTTAAAATAATAAAATAATATTTATTAATTTTGGAGGAAGAAAAGAAAAAAACTATTTTTTTTTGTTTGTATTTTCGACATATCTTCTTGTGTTTTTACTGAAATTTCAATCGGGAGAGCTCGTTGGATGTGGAACTAAATTTTGCATCCAACGAGTAGCCACTTGGCATACTTTTGACGGACCCTGCTGCCACAAAAACAAGAAATACCTGAAAAAATGTGATGATGACATCATTATCACTTTTTTTCAGGCATTTCTTGTTTTGGGGGCAGCAGAGTCTGTCAATAGTATGTCGAGTGGGTACTTGTTGTCATCATCACATTTTTTTAGGTATTTCATTTTTTTGGGGTAGCGGGGTCTGTCAAATGTATGCCGAGTGGGTACTTGTTGTCAAAGAGTATGGGATGGACCAGGATCACGTTGTGGCTAATTGATATCTAGTCAATAAAATCTATCACATTTGATCATCATCACATTTAATCACGTTTGATCATCATCATGTTTTTTCATACACAACATAGAAATATTGTGTTAGGTAATCTATAAAGAAGGTGCATTAAATTGATGAATCTAACTAGCATTAGAGATGGATGGTTGTTAAACGAATACTAAACATTAAACTAATTACCATATCCTTATAAATATCCATTTAAGGTATAACATAAATACTAGCACATACACATAGTTTGTGATAGGGATCAAATGGTTGAGAGATAATGATGAACTGGAAGACATATTGGATTCTTTTTATTCCTAGTATTTCTTTAGTTCTTTTTTTAATAATTGTTTATTTCAAATTTTGAAGGATTCTTTTTATTCCTCGTATTATTTTAGTTCTTTTTTTTATAATTGTTTATTTCGAATTTTAAACTACGACCATAGAATCAATGTCAACAATACTCTTGTCCCATTATCATCCGTAGATGAAATCATCCATGGACATAATTAAAATAAGAAAAAAAACATATAACAAATACTATTTAATAATAATAAAAAACAAAAATATAATTAAGATGCATTTAAGCATAACAAGATACCACAAACTAACTCCTTAATCTTATTGATCCGCTCAAAGAAATTCAAACACCTATAACTAATTTATTTTATTCTATTTACCAAAGCAAACAATGCTACTTATTATTCATAAAATGAATAACAAATAACATAATAAAAATAAGATACTATGATATGCATAACGTCTAAAGGCAGAAACGTATGACTTGTTATTGTTATGATATCAATGGTGATCAAACCCCATTATTTTTATTCACAATAATAATGATCACATAAATGAGTGTTGACCTTCATTATTGAGCTTTTTACAATTGTTCTAGACAGTCAAACGTGCTTCATGTATACCATCAACTTAAATGCAATAATTACATGCCAATGAACTGCCCTATTGTTACCTAAATAGATCTTAATAAATCTCATGAGACAAATTAGATGGGGCCTTGGCATCGTGAAACTTAGGAAAAACTCAAACCATTTCTTAACAAGGTTTGGCTAGTTCACCAACTAAAACCTGATACACCTTAGCAACCTCTTGTTTGGGTTGTGACATACACTTTTTAAAGTAATTGGACCCACCATGTGCATCCAAGAAGTCATCATCAAATAGTGTTTGCTAAGAGAAATGAAGGAGGAAGATTAGATTTCAGAGCTTGAATGTGTTGTAGGGGCAAAACTTATTTACTTGACAAACTTTCTCTCAAAAGGGGAGCATGTCAAATTCAAAACTTATTTACCCGATAGAATTTTTCTCAAGAGGAGAGTCTGTCAAATTTGAACAGTTGGATGAGAAATTCGACTGTGCTCAATTGATAGGCTCCCCTATCGAAGATAATTACGTCCAGTAAATAAGTTTCACTTTGCTATAGGTGTTGGTACATAAATAGATTTAAACTCTGATGTGTATAAATTATGTTCATTCCATATGAAGGTCCTCACTCGTGGTAGGGGATGACAACTTGGTACATGGCCACTAGCAGGGATAAAACCTTTAACAAGGACAAAGAGGCCTTCAAGGATTGTTGCAATCTCTTCTTCCTTAATCGCACCCATTCCTTAGTGCATTGAAGGTCGTCATATCTTCATTGAGGACCATAAATGATGACACTTTCCATTATTTTTCTTAGTTAGAACTTCATTGACAACAATAAATGATGGTATTTTTCCATTATTTATCATGGTATACATCTTATTTAGGGGCATAAATGACCTGTATAAACCCCCAAATCGTGAATATCTTCTTCCCATCCATCGTGCAACACAAAACGGATTTCCAACCATGGAAAGAAGAAGGAAAATACAGAAAAAATGTGAAGAAAACACCCCAGCTAGCTCCAACTGCGTGAGGAAGTCAAAATCATGGTTGAGGAATGGATTGGGAACACATTTCTAGGTGTTTTCTTGCCCAATAATAAAAAATACGATTTCCCAGAATTCTTGGCATGCTCATTCTTGGCCACTTTTCCCACTTGCGCGACCCAAGTTCTGCGCAACTCGTCGATCCAACAACTACCCAAGATACCGGCCCGATAGAGCAAGCCCAATTGGCAACACCTACGAAGCAGGCGCAGTCTCACCTGAGATATCTCATAGATGGGTAACCGTCAGAACCATGTTTCCGCAATTTTTGGGGAAGTATAGTCCCTTGGTTCGCAACCAAGGAGCTCAACGAAGGCAGCAGGATAGATGGATGGAGCTGTCAATTCTGCGTGAATGAGCACAAATATAAGTCATTGCGCACGGCCTGACTTTCCTTTCTCCCTTGCAGCTAGTGCAACTCGTGCGGCGTATCTAACTCGTGTCAATCGGTGCTATGACTTAAGTCGAGATTCATAAAAGGAATTATACAGAATGATATATATTCATACAACATCCATTCAACAAGATATTCTGTTCATCCATTTATTAATTGCAAGAAACTAACAAGAACTGAACCATAATTAAATTTACACGGAAAGCAACTATTAATCAATCACATAAACATTCACCACATCAATCATTCATTTAGATATAGAAATAACGTGGAAACCCATCTGGGAAAAACCACCAAGGTGCTCTTCATCTGGCATGAGAAAGGATATATCACCTTGCAGTCTGCGAGACGCAGAATGATCTTGAGATATGTCTTTAAGTTCAGACTCATAGTTCTCATGCTCTCTGCCTTATTTCTCCTAATCTACTGCTACTACCTACAAATGCACACACAACCTGGATCGATTCTCCTAGCATATGTGCCTCTCTAGAAGAGCTTTCTCCTTCCACTATTCTAATTACCTTTCTCTTAGATATGCTCTCTGCAACTATATACATCTCTCGTCTATCAAATCCATTTCGTAACTACGTATAACAAAAATCCAACTATATAACTATTACATCTCTCCTATTTATAACATTTTACATGAACACACTTGGTGGACTGCTTATAGGCAGTCTGTTAACTATCACCATCAGTCACCCCCCAGGCTACAGCTATGGTGATCATGACTCGAAACGAGGCACTAACGGACTTACTTACAATGTGCTTTCATTCATGTGGTATCCACCGACTTAAGTCAACTTCTGCACCCACGATCTCCCTGTCGCTTTCCAAATGTTCCCCCCATGTGCGCTTCTGCGCTTGCCTTTCCCTTGCTGCGTACTTCTCTGCTCTGCCTTCGCAGGTCGTTTCCATCTATCGTGCTCTTCATTTGCTTATATCGTATGCATGAAACATTTTTCTTGGCTATGCACACGGAGTTCCTTCTTATGCCCCTTTCCTCGGGCCAACAGGCCCCCAACCCTCCCCCGTGGCTCATCTCGAGCCACTAAGCAAGGGACATATGAGCGACCTGATATACATGGTGTCTTTTGGAAAACTATAGATAGGTGGGCCAACAGGCCCCCAACACTCACCCGTGGCTCATCTCGAGCCACTAAGCAAGGGACATATGAGCGACCTGATATACATGGTGTCTTTTGGAAAACTATAGATAGGTCTCTTTTTTTTCTTTTTTTACTTCCTCTTCTGTCTGTTCTGATAAGTCTATGCCCATAGCTTGCTCTGCATCTAACTGGGCCTTTTTGATGGTGCTTCTACTGCTCTGCGTCATGTTCCTATGTGCCCTTATTTGTGTTGCATTCTTCTTCTCCTGCTTCTTCTCAAAGCTCTTCTGCGATCTCCATTGTAGCAATAGATTTCCTTGGAAGCTGGGCTACATTGCCAACGTTTTGCTAGAATTGGGCCAAA
This sequence comes from Pseudotsuga menziesii, assembly GCA_001517045.1. Taxonomy (NCBI): domain Eukaryota; kingdom Viridiplantae; phylum Streptophyta; class Pinopsida; order Pinales; family Pinaceae; genus Pseudotsuga; species Pseudotsuga menziesii. Next base: position 46,218 of record LPNX010026973.1, read on the forward strand.
ATAGGTGTAATTTGTTCTATCTCTTGGAAAGCTTCTTCTGCCTACTGCTCGAGTTCCTGCACTGCACCACTACTTGGGTGTTCCAATGAGGTACTAACTAGTGCATGAGTGAACTCATGGATGCACAGTTAAACCAGCTGAATTAACTTTGTTATCCTTTCAGCTTCTGTCTATTGTTCAGTCGTTTCCTTGTTGCGCATGCTTTCTTGGTCGCATAGGGTTTTGGCCTTATCGAGGAGCTCCTTAAGCTCAGTGCCCTGAGTGATTTTCTCTTTCATTGGTAGCTTCTTAATCTCATATTTGAGTGCCAAGATTTGTAAATATGCTTGCTATGCTTGTTCAGCAAGCTGTTATGCCACTGCATCATCGATGAGCTGCTCCCAAGCTGTAGTAATTGTCTCAACTACACCTGCACAAACGTGCTCGAATTCCCTTAGGTGGGAAACCGATGAGCTACAGATTGTTGCCTTTGCTGCAACACTTATGGGGGTGTGCCAGGAGGCAGTTGGGTTTTCATCTCCCGGATCTCTTTCTGGAGGTCTGTGGTCATCTTGGAGAGACATCTCAATTGATCCACAGGTTTGACCTTATACTCTTCTACCTCGTTGAAGAGTCGGGCCACTTCTTCCTTTATTTCTTGTTCTAGAGAAGCCTATCTCTGGGCTTGTGCTGCCAGATCTATGCACTGGCGGTTGATGATTTACTTTCGCTCCCTTGATTTTCTGGTTGCCTTAGCTTCCTGAGAGGCAACAATAGTTTCCCGAATTCTAATTTCTATTGTAGTGGTCTGTTGAATAGAGTATATCTACGGCAACGTTAATTTTGAAAAATTTAAAATCAATGTATCCTAGTTATGGAGACTTGCCTCATTCTCTTCACCTTTCTTAGACAATGCCTCCGCAAGCATTTCTATTGTTAGGGGTGGGATCATGATTGGCACCACTAAGGTGTCTAAGTGGGAGACACTATGGGTTTGATTCTACATGGTGTCTCACACTTCATTGATAGTCTATGCTAGTTGGTTAACCTTTGTGGTGATGGTAGCTATCTAATTGGTTTTCCTAAGTGCGAGTTGTCCCAAATTTTTCTCTATGACTTCGATGACAGCATCGCACAGATGAGTCAAGTCCACGTCTGGTATGTCTATGGCATAGGGCCCATTAACCCTCTGCCTCTTGCTATATGGGAAGCTCAGCGTGTCTTTATCTTACTCCTCTTACATGGGCTATTTCCCCCTCTTTTTCCTAGCCTGCTCGATGTTTAAGTATTCACTTATAGCGAATTCATCTAGGTTTTCATTCGGTAGATCGCACACATTATCTGTTTCATCTTCTTAGGAGTCATCCTGGGGCTCCTGCATACTGGTATGGGCATCATGTTGGAGTGGTTTCTCTGATGGATTCTGCTGTGGGACTTGCTGTTGTGTAGGTAGCTTCTCCTGATAAGTAAGCCATTCCTGTGGCCACTCTTTGATCTCTCGTTCAATGTCCACATCCTTGAGGATGAAGAACAATGGAAGGGCTTGCTTATTGGGGTCCCCTTGTGGTTGCAAGATGATGTTGTGATATGCGGCATGGAATTGAATGAACAGGTACTTTGCAACCGTTGCAGGAGTCAATCGGTATTGTGTGCGCACTATTTGACGAAGCCTTTCTCCCTATAGGAAAAATAAAATTCTGGCATCATTCTTGTGTTTGCTGTCCTTATGGTCCCAAAGGTTCTAGTAAGTCCTGCCAAGAAGATATACAGGGATATCCATGGGCTGATAGCTTGGTGACAAAGCCCATACTACAAAAGAAATTAAAATTAAAAGCCAAGAGAAGTGAAACTTAACTGTAGGTTGTTCCTGTGCTTCTTGTGCATCATCCAAGAGTTCATTCAAGAGGAACTGGGACCAATTAATGTGCACCCCCTATGCACATTTTTTTGCAAGTTCTACTGTTGCAGCCATGCATTCAGCCGAACTCATTTTGCGCAGGACCTTGATACAAAATATCTTTGCTACTACGTGTACTGCACTATCCTCAATGGAGATGACGAGAAAACCCTTTTCACCATGGATGAGCTGATATTTAGTTTTCATATTGTTCTTGTCTATCTTTTCCCCCTCATTAGACAAGTACAGGGCTGGGTCTATTCCCTTCTGCGATAGACCAGTAATTTTTGAAATAAAGTCCACCGTCACCTCATATGGTTTGTTCAACGAAAGGTAGCCACCATGGAAGCACACAAGTAGTTGTTTAACATACATGCTGATGGCTCTAGAGAAGCTAAAATGGGGCATAAGGAGTAGGTTTAATAGACTGGACTGCTCCAATCTGCATGCATATTCTAGTGTAGAGACAACGTCGACGTCCGATGGTTGGCTGACTTTTACTTCCATGAATTGATCTCTGGAGATGTCTAGCTTCTAAGTATCATAATCTTCAAACTTTAATACTTGGAGCTTGGGCAAGATGGGATCCTAGGGATTTGGGTCATCCTGGGGTGTTGTGATGTCATTTGGAATAGTGGGTTCTTCTAGTAGCTCAGGAATTCTCACTGTTATTGCTTCGACACCAGGATTTCAGGGTGGTACGTAGGGTGGCAGTAAGTTCTTCTGCTCTTCAGTAAGTTCTGCTTCTAGTGATGATGGCTGAACTAGGTCGGCTCTACGAGATTTAGGGAATTTTTCCCTAGGGCCAAAGGAACTTGGGGTTTCAGTATTCAAGGATTACATAGGAAGAACCACTTGTTGCACTAATAGTCGGGAGGCAGTTACCTGTGTGAGCTCGCTTCCTGCTGGTAGTTGCACTAATAGTCGGGAGGCAGTTACCTGTGTGAGCTCGCTTCCTGCTGGAAAAGGAAGCGACAGACTTTGCAGTGGATTTTTTACTATCCTCGGCTTATGTACCTCTTTCAACTTTGCCTGGGTTTTCTTCATCTTCTTAATTAGTCAACTTGGTTCAAGGTGCCTTTACTGAAGTGCTCACATGTGGCTGGAATATTTGATAGATTAAGGTTTTTGGCTTTGAAGGATGGCTCAGTCTATGTAGTGGCCTCGACTCTTTCTATTTTTGGTTCCCTAAAGGAATGCAGAAGTTTTACAGCATAAGACAAGGACGACTGATAGGGATCGAGTCTTTAAGCTAACTGGACAGAGTGAAGGACCATATGGAAAATCACATGGGCTCGTCCTTTGCATGCTCAAGCTCCATTATGCATATGTCAGGGAATTTAAGGCTCTATATCATATGGGATCAACACGTCTGCTGCCTTTTTCCTCGGGCCTGCCACTTTTAATCCTACTAAATGTTTAGTGGTGCGGGATCTTTTCCGAATTTCCCATGTGCTTACCAGCTGTCAGTGTCGGCCAACTGTCTTTGTGAAAAATATGTTTTTTTCTTTTTGTTTCGCATCATGGCTCTATGGGGCTGTATCGCAGTCATCGCGATAGGGCTTTAATCAACTTCCATTGATCATTCTTATGACTGGTGTGCCATCTAACTTATGTAGTTTTACTACACTTGATTCAGTAATATGCGCAACTACGTATGGACCTAACCAATGCATTTTGAGCTTACCCCGATGCTTGAGAAACTTACTATCATACATCAGAACAAGTCCTCCAACCTTGCACTGCTTTGTTGTGATGTGGCGGTCATGCCAAGCTTTTTGTCACTGCTTTTCCACATTTTGATGGAAGCCTGCTATAAAATGGTCTTCTTCCATTTGAACCAGCTATGCTAGCCTCTCTTCTACAGTGCCAATATCTGTCATCTCTGTTAGTGCAGCAATTCATAGGCTCGGAACAATATACTCCATGGGCATGACTGCTTCTTGTCCATAGACTAAACGAAAAGGGGTGTATCCAGTTAGTCATTTGCAGGTTGTTCTATAGGCCCATAATACTGTTGAGACTTTCTGGTCCCAGTCATCTCTTCGTACATTGCATACTTTGGTCAGCGCATTCTCGAGTACCTTGTTAAATGCTTCGACAGTTCGATTCACTTGAGGATGATAGGGCATTGTTTTCTTGTGTTGGATTTGGAATTCTGCAGTTAGTTCAACAATTAGCTTATTTACAAAATGTGTACCTTGGTCACTGATTAGGATTTTGGGACAACCAAATCTTGTGACAAAGTTCTCAAAGATGAACTGGGCAGCAGTACAATCTTTTATAGGTGCTGCCTCTACCCATCTTGTCAAGTAGTCTATAGCAGTGATGATATAATGTGCACCAGTCCATTTTCCTGGTGGACTGATAAGGCCAACAAAATCCATTGCTGATTTATTAAAGGCATGTAGTGTAATTTGTGGTGCAAGTGTAATTTCATCACGTCGTGATGGTTTCCCTATTCTTTGACACTTATCACAACTACGACAGTATTTTCTTGTATCCATATGTATCATTGGACACCAGAGTCTGGCTTGCAAAATCTTGCACACTATTACTTTCCTGGCATAGTGTCCTCCTGAGATACCCGCATGTGCTTCTGCCATTACCCATTGTCTTTCATTCTCAAAGACACATCTTCGTAGTACTTCATCTGGTCCTAGCTTATAGAGATGTATGGATATTAACATGTAGTTTGAGGCCTTGACAACTAGTTGTTTCTTTTACCATATTTAATAATCTTCAGGTGCATACTTTGTATTAAGTAAGTGTATAGTTGCATCAAATTATTTATCAACAATATATATAGCAAATAACTGTGCATCCGACAAATTGTCCTCTAGGCTAGTGGGTTCCTTGCCACTTTCAATTCGCGATAAGTGGTCAGGCCCAACATTTAGTGGTCCTGGCTTCACAATGACTTCAAAGTCAAATTCTTGAAATAGGAGGAGCCACTGGCAGATTTTTCCCCCCAACACTGGCTTATTGACCATGTATTTTAGCGCAGAATGATCGGTGAACATTTTGAAGTGTCCACCCAGTGGATAATGTCTGAATTTTTGTAGCACATACATTAGAGGAAATTTGGGGTCTAAAATGGGCCTTATAAGAAAACGTGCCAAAATAAGTTTTTGTGAGTTGGAATTCAAGAACCAATAGAATTTCAATAAAATAAGTCAACCATAATGGTTGAATTGGCATATTTGTCAATAAAAAAAACTACTTTTTTTGTTCGTATTTTCGACATATCTCCCTATGTTTTTACTCAAATTTCGATCGGGAAAGCTCGTTGGATGCGAAATTTGATTCCGCATCCAACGAGTACCCACACTGCATACTTTTGACAAACCCCGCTACCCCAAAAACAAGAAATACCTGAAAAAACGTGATGATGATGTCATCATCACGTTTTTTCAGTTATTTCTTGTTTTTGGGGTAGCGGGGTTTGTCAAAAGTATGCAGTGTGGGTACTCGTTGGATGTAGAATCAAATTTCATATCCAACGAGCTCTCCCAATAGAAATTTGAGTAAAAACACAGGGAGATATGTCGAAAATACGAACACAAAAAGTAGTTTTTTTCTTTCTTCCTCCAAAATTAATCAATATTATTTTATTATTTTAACTATTATTTTATTATTTTAACTATTATTTTATTATTTTCCTTAGGAGGCCCATTTTAGACCCCAAAATTCCTCTAATGGACCATTGCAAGCCCTTCTATTTTAGTTGTGGTATGATTTTTCTCTACTATTGATAGTTTCCTACTAGCAAATGCGATCAGGCGGTCAATTGCGCCATCTCTGGGTTGGGTTAACACTATGCCCAGCACAATTGATGAGGCATCAACATGTACATGGAATTCTTTTTTCCAATATGTAAATATTAATATTGGTGCAGTAGCCATTTTACCCTTTAGTTTATCCAAACTCTCCTGACAGCTTTCATTCCATTCGAACTTGGCATCTTTTTTTAATAGTTTCTCCATTGGGGTAGTTATCTCTGCATACCCTCTTATGAATTTTTGATAATACCCAGTATGTCCCAAGGTAGACCTAAGTTGCATGACTGATGTGGGAAGAGGAAAGTCTAGGATAATTGCTACCTTCGCAGGGTTGACCAAGATTCCATCGTGGCATACTACATGGCCCAATAGCGCACCGAAGGGTGCACAGAAGATACATTTTCTTAAGTTCAGCACAATTTGATATCGGCAACACCTCTCCAACATCATGCGCAAATTTTCAATATGGTTGCTTACCAGACCAAAGACCATCTATTCATCAAAGTATACTTCAAGAAACTTATGAATGAAACATTTAAAAGAAGGTACTACTATTCTAGAAAAAAATGCAGGGGCATTTTTAAGGCCAAAGGGAATTACCGTGTATTGGTAGCATCCCCATTATGTGACAAAGGTTGTCCTGTGTCGATCTTCTTACACAATTCGGACTTGATGGTATCCTGAGAACCCATCTATGAATGAGTGCATTTCTTGTCCACCAACGCTTTCAGGAACCTCATCTGTGAATGGTGTAGGAAATGGATCATGCAAGCAGGCATCATTTAGTTTTGTCAAGTCAACATAGATTCTGACTTCACTTGTCTTCTTTTTGTTCTGGATGACTATGAGGCTTATCCATTCCAATTCTTCAACTGGCTCAATAATTCCTGCCTCCAACATGCGATCCAGTTATGCTTTTACTTTCTCCTTATAAAGTGGGTTTAATCTGTATGGACATTGTTTTACTAGCCTTGCTTCGGGTTTGAGTGGAATTTTCATTTCACCCAAATCTCCTACTATTCCCTTCATCTCCCTGAAATTTGTCAGGAATAGGTCCTCAAATTCATGTAATAGATCGATGATTTTGGCTACTATTTCTTCATCCCAATAGTCTTCAATGTTGGCAAATTTTGAGTTGTCCTCTGATCCAATGTTAACCTTTTTAATCTTTAGCGGCTTAATGAACTGTTCACTGGAAATGCCACTTCCTTTGACCTTGCCCGATCCTTCTAATTCAGGAATATTGATTTCAGTCGGATCGTCGTTCGGGTCCCCAGAGAGATTATAGCATGTCATCCAATGTTGGACTGTCTCACAGCATTGGTGGGAATGCGCAGCACGAGGTTGAGAATACACAATCTCCAGTGGGATCTCGGCAAAAAAAAATTCTTAATAGTTTTTAGTGCAATATCAACTATAGGTTGTTCATCTGCAAACTGGAATGTGTAAGTGAATTTTTGCGCAAATTCTTCCCATTCCCTTGTCTCCTGGTGCAGTTCCATAGATGCATACCAACCTTGTGGTGTCATATCCAGAGTATGGATGAAATGATGAACCCACTCCTGGCGAGGGTAGTTAGATAATGTTGTGGACCAGTGTTCCAAATGTTCAACAGGATCGGATAACCCTGTATATCTATGGGTTACATTTGTAATTTCTTCTCTGAACCTTACTTATAGTAGTCTTCTGCATTATGGCCATTCGGTTATGGTGCTCTTATGCATACCCCACCATCCTGTGGGCGTGGATTTTAATGCAAAGTCTAGTGTAGACAGTCGTTGTGGTTCTGTTACTAATTATTCAAATTTAGTTAAGAATGTTTCCAAGTTAGGCAGTCCTTTGTATGTGGGCAGTGGTCGTGACTTAGTTCCTACTCGTTTGACGGACTTAGTTATCCTGGCACATTTTCTCGATGAGACTTCATGCAATCGATTATGCCACTTCTCCAGTGCCTCTCCTAAGTTTGATGTACACGAACTCTCACATTTCCAACTTAGGTTACCATCTGCAATAGGATTAATATAGTCTTCCCGAAGAGTGGTTATATTGTATATGGTGTCCAGGTGGTCACCATGCCATTCGTTGAATACCGTTTCAACATAGCTTGGTCCTAGTGGGTCAAGGGGTGCAACGACCCGCATCTCATCATCTTCAAATGATAGGATCCTTATTTTGAAATTTATGATGGTTTGGTTTTCCATTTCCCGATCAATCCCAAGCAACGCAAGGTATGGGATGGTATCGTCTACTATGTCTATGACTTGGAAGTCCGCAAAAGTGCGTAATCCTTCAATGTCCACCTGAACTTGACCCAGCCTGCCAATAGGAATGACCTTTGCTTGATTTGCAATCTTTAGTTGAATGGGGGACCATTCTAAAGGTGGCTTTCCCATTATTTCCCACGTTTGGTGCATTAAAATGTTGACATTAGATCCCAGGTCGATAATGATATAGTCCATATCATAGTCACCAATTTGCACGGTCATTCTAAGTTCACATCCTGTCTTGAGCTTGGTCTTTATACTGTTAACCTTCCTTGGTAGAGGGTCTCCCCCCTAAAGTGTCTCGATGAGTGCTTCCAGTTCTACAATTGCTTCCTTATCTGATGATTAGCGCTAAACAACTTGACAAGAAAGGTTTAGGTTTACTAACCTTATCTGTAGTTTTGTTCATATTTCGTTGTTCAAATATCTTCTGGAATATTTCAGGCATATTTTTCACTTAGCTTTAGGTAGATGGTTGTTCTGCGCCAATGAACTCTAGACACACATCCATGAATATGCATTTTTTCTCTTCAATGTCAATTGGTGCTTTCTTCTTTGCGGCAGGTCGCACCTGGGGTTGCGCATGCATCACAGGATCTGTTTGTGTGGTTTGGTTTGCACCCATCATATCACCTCCCCTCGTGACCAATGCCACGTTAGGTTCTCATGGTTCAACAATGATTATTTGTATATTGATATTGGCATTCAGATTGGGAGCATTCGGTGCAGGATTTGGTGCAGGGTTTGGTACAGGGTTTGGTACCAGGTTGGTTGGTCCAAGCGTTTGGGCTTGCCATCGAGCAATGAGCTATGGGAATTGCTCCACATTGTGATCATGTCTACAGTATGAGAAAGTCCTTATAAGTTCTAGGTATTCCCTAGCACAATGCCCCTATACTCCATAATTGTAGCATACAACTGGCCCTCTTCCCCAGCCAAATCCTCCTCCTCCTCGGCCCCTCAAATTGCCACCCCTCCTTTGAGGTTGTTGTAACAGGTATTATGGTTGCTATTACTGCTGATGGTACAAGTTATATGGGATCATATTCTGAAACTGGGGTGCCATCTGAAACTGATGCGGAGATGGGAATTGTGGTGCAGCATGAAACTGAGGAGGAGCCTGGAACTAAGGTGGGGTCTATTCAATATTTACTTGGTCTTCCATCTTCATTAAATATGCATCAACCATTTTCTCTCTCATGAGTTGGCAGGCCCTACAATATTTTTCATCATGGCCTACGGATTTACAAAATTTACAATATAGGTGTACATACCGTCTTGTGCATAAACATGAAATCGATGTCCCAATGTCCTCTTGTTTGGCATATATTACACCAAGGTAGTCCTTGGCTCTTCAATGGGCTCAACCCACTGGACGACACGTAGTTCATATATGTAGGGCATTCATCTTTAGTATGTCCGTTGGTCCGATATTGGGTGCACCAGAGGTCTTCATGTGCTTATTTTCCTCTTTTCATATCTTGGACTTGGATAGTCATATTAGTAAATTGAGACTAAATCTCTATCATCCCATTGGCACCCTCCCCTATGGGAGAAGCCTCTAGATTCATTTCTAACTCCAATGCCTTAGTCTATGTTGTGATATTATGTTGCATCAGTGGCCCTCTTATATGTGGTACCAGCGCAGTAATGAACCACTCTTTATGTTGTACATCCGAGATCTGGAAACTAACCTTGGCCATCAGTGTTTTAAACCGTCGGTCGAAATCCCATACTATTTCTACTGGAGCTTGTTTAATTTCCTTGATTTCGGTAATACACTAGGAGTCTGATTGGGGCTTTCGAAATTCTGAAATCATTGCCCACCGAATCTCCCCAAGAGTCTTTTATGGGGTTCCTACTAGTACAACACAAAATTTCATGAACTAATCCAAGGCATGACCCCTCAGAGTCGTAATCATTTATCCCTTCTTTATATCAGCATTATGTACTAAGCGTACCATCCATACAGCTTCACAAAGAAACCAATGTTGTTATGGGTCTTCTGTTCCATTCCCATTAAAGGTGGGTAATCTAATATATGTTCCCGCCATTAAGGTGGTGCTAGTATTGTTCGCTGGACCTCCTAAGTTTACAGGATTTACTGGGATCGCCGATGGTCTTTCCTGCTCACCAGTCCCAACACTAGGACTGCTAGTGCTCACTAGGGGTTTAGGTGATGGAATTATAGGTCTTGCTCTTGATGATCTCTCTAGAATGTTGTATTCATGTCCTATTCTTGGTGATTCTGTAGACCCTCCCGATTTTGCTCATCGCACACGACCTGACTTTCCTTTCTCCCTCGCAGTTGGTGCAACTCATGCAGTGCAGCTAACTCGTGTCAATCGGCGCTATGACTTAAGTCGAGATTCATAAAAGGAATTATACAGAATGATATATATTCATACAACATCCATTCAACAAGATATTCTGTTCATCCATTTATTAATTGCAAGAAACTAACAAGAACTGAACCATAATAAAAATTACACAAAAAGCAACTATTAATCAATGACACAAACATTCACCACATCAATCATTCATTTAGACACAAGAAATAATGTGGAAACCCATCTGGGAAAAACCATCAAGGTGCTCTTCATCTGGCATGAGAAAGGATATAGCACCTTGCAGTCTGTGAGATGTAGACTGATATTGAGATATGTCTTTAAGTTCAAACTCATAGTTCTCATGCTCTCTGCCTTATTTCTCCTAATCTACTGCTACTACCTATAGATCCACACATAGTCTGGATCGATTCTCCTAGCATCTCTACCTCTCTAGCAGAGCTTTCTCCTTCCACTATTCTAATTACCTTTCTCTTAGATCTTCTCTCTACAAATGTATACATCTCTCATCTATCAAATCCATTCCGTAACTACATCTAACAAAAATCCATCCGTCTAACTATTACATCTCTCCTATTTATAACCTTTTACATGACCACACTAGGTCAACTGCTTATAGGTAGTCTATTAACTGTCACCATTAGCTGCCCCCAAGCTATAGCTATGGTGATCATGACTTGACACAAGGAATGAGGAACTAATGGCCTTACTTACAACATGCTTTCACTCATGTGGCATCCGTTGAATTAAGTCGGTTTCTGCACCCACGACCGCCCTATCGCTTTTCGGTCATTCCCCCTATGTACGCTTTCGCACTTGCCTTTCCCTTGATGCGCACTTCTCTCCTCTGCCTTCGTAGGATGTTTCCATCCGTCACGCTCTTCATTTGCTTCTATCGCATGCGTGATGCATTTTTCTTGGCTACGCGCGCGAAGTTCCTTCTTATACCCCTTTCCCCGGGACAACACTCATACACAAAATTGGCTACCATACCTCTCCATTCCCAATGCATTAACTGCCTCAACCAACTTTTGGAAGAATTAAATGTTTGGGTGCATAATTCAAAATGGGTAGTTGATATTTTATGGGTTCTCTCATTGACAATTGGATTAACACTATTGGCTCAAGGGTTTGAATAATTTCCCTCCCTATTCCTTGTGAAAATCATGCTCCCATCTCTTGTTGCATTGCATAGCTAGTTGTGGGTATTTTATTAAATTTCATATTCACATGATGTCTCAATTTATATGTTTCCTGGCTAGCACAAGAACCATAGGAATCAATTTTAATTGCCGATATATAAAACACTAAATCAATGACAGAGCCTTGGCCTTGAGCTCCTCACCAAGTTTTAATAATGACATTTAAATCATTTACAATTTTAATGCAATAGGGTCAAAATAGGGATATTACATTCTCCTCCCCCTTACATTAGCATTGTCCTTAGTGCTCTTCAAAATTGAACAAAAAACAATGTGTCACTCTCATGGCATCCTCCAGCTCCCATGTAGCCTCATCAGGACTATAGTGCTTCCATTGCACCTTTACCTATCCAATGGCTTGGTTCCAGAGCACTGTTACCTTCTTGCATAGGATGCACAATGGCTCGGTTTGGAAATCTCCCTTGGGTTATACCTTCAAATTCAACCACAGTTGATTGATGATCTACCTAGCGGTCCTATAATACTGCATAGATTCTACGGATGGTCCTCACCACTTGACTCATAGTTTCATCTCCTTGGATGTTGTGAACTTGACTTATATTCCCATTCCGATTCGGACAGTTCCTAAGCATATCATTTTTTTCACATCCCCAACATTCAAGTGGTTCTCTTGGCTCCTTTGGATCTCTTGGCTTGTCTCCCATCATTATTGTTGGCTTAGTCACGGCTTGTGATGGCTTCCTTTGCTGATTTCAGAGGTGAGAGGGTTTGAAACCTTTCTTCCTTTGGTCCAACTTATCATTCTTCTTGTCCTTCTATGCCTTATAGAAATAAAAAAAATTTTTTTTATCATAGTAATACTTGGCATTCCTTATTTCCTCTTCTAGAGTTCGAGGTACATCAAATTCAATCCTATATTTATATGACTGAGGTATCCCACTTAGAAAATGATGAACTTTCACCTTATCATCTCGAGTATACCTGACATACCTCAAAAATTCCAAGAATTTGTTTTCATATTCTTCCATGGTTGATTGTCCCAATTTCAACTCATGGAACTCTTTAATCTTATCATCATAGTACCTATTAGAGAGGTACTTCTACTTGAAATATTTCTTGAAATGCTTCCACACAATCTTTCTTTCATTGATCTTCTTCACTTTCCTGAGGTTCTCCCACCATATAGATGCTCTTCCATTTAATTTGAAGATGGATACCCTTTCCTTCATATTTCCAAAGTAGTCTTAGACTTGGAAATACTTTCTCATCCCAAGAAGCCAAGCTTCAACTTCTTCAACAGATTTTCCCTCACCATCAAATGCAGGAGGCTTTACCTTCTTAAATTCCCCATATGAATTGTTTGTGTAATGCCTCTTCCTCTTACTCCTGTGATATGAAGAGCTTGAACCTCCAATGGATTCTTCAGAGTCAGATGATCCACTACAAGATATTTTTGGAATATATGTTCTATCTCTAGAAACTCTTCTTGAACTATTGGACCTCTTGCAGGAATTTATTCTTGAACTACTCCCACTCCCTTCTGGATTTGTTTTCTGGTGCCCAGATTTTATCTGCCTTTGGATGTATGTCAAAATATGTAGCATGGCTGCATTCAACTGAGTTTGTTCTTCCTAAGCTTTAATCATCCTTTCATTCTCTTCTCTGCAACTTTGCATCTCCACCCTTAGGACCATAATGGTGGCTGGAATATCTGGGGGAGTCTCTTGATTTCTTCTCCCATTGGATTCTATTTCAGGATTCTCAACCTGTATGTTCTCCCCTATGGCATATTTATCGACATCATAGGGATCATGTGCATCATCCATGATGTTGATCTTCTTGGCCCAACCAAGACCAAATTTTCCAAACTGCACTATCTGGAATGTTTCCTTTAATGTGACTATGATTCTAAAAAATGTGTTCATAAACACAATTGTTAGCTGCATGATATTCAGAAATTTATAAATTACTTTCTTGCATTTGGGAAAATCCTATATTGAAAGCTTGTCAAAACATAGAATTTTCTCACAATAAATGACTATTTCAGGGGGGCGATGGAGGGCAAGGGGGCTTCCCCGTGCCACTGCAGGGTGGGTCGAGAGTAGCACCCTCCATTTTTTATTTGTAAATCTTTCAATTTCATGTAGTGTGGCGCATAAGTTCAAGGCCATTTTTCAATTTTTCGGCACCTCCAATTCTCACTGAGAAACTGTTGAAATTCTCTGTTTTGATGCATTTATCATTTTTCCTCTGACCCGTTTCAAAGAAACTCACTTATTTGCGTCGATTAACAAACTTGTCTGACTCCTCCAACTTGTTTTGGTGCAACTCATTTATTTGCACCGATCGATGAAATTGTCTATATCCTCCGACTTGTTTTGGCGCAAATCACTTATTTGTGTCGGTCCATGAACTCGTCTGTCTGCTCTGACCCATTTTAGCACAACTCACTTATTTATGTCGATCGACAAATTCCTCTGTATCCTCCGACCTGTTTCAACACAACTCACTTATTTGCGTCAATCGACAAACTTGTCTTTCATTGCTGACCGATCAATGCCGACTGCTTCTTATGCCAATTGCTAACTACTTCTTATGCTGATCGTCGAACTTCACAAACTTCGTCAGTGCAACTCAACCAATCACGCCGAAACATATTTCCGCAATATCATCGACGTAACTCTGTCGATCATGCCAAAACGTATCACTGGACTCGGCTTAACATGTCGACGGTTTAGAAGTTTCTGACTGATCTTCACCAACGCAGTCACTGTGATGCTCATGCGTCGTTGCGATCTCGCCAAATCTTGTCGACTGTTTCACTGCAGTTTTCTTTCTGCAATCTATTCAAATTATCCCATTTAGGCCCAATGTTGTAACATGTGGAAGTAAAAGACATATGCAGATGTATAATGCAGGAAAATACATTGGAAGTAAATCTCTGCTTGAACCTCTAGTAAGCATTCAATACATTCATAATAATTCTTAAAACAAATAGAATGCAAAATTAATACAAGAGAGTACTTATCTTGAAAATGAGTTTCCCTGAGCAACTAGCTATGCTGCTAGAATGTTCCACCCAACCTTAGGCCGGTTGTGCTCATCAATATCTCAACACAGTTGCCACCCTCGAGATGGGCATGATTTTTACAAGGAAAAACGGATCAACAAACACACACATTGCCAAATACACACCAAGGTTCAGCCAAGATAATCCACAATTGGGTTTATCATGCTGCTAAGGTAGTGGAAAGAAAGAATTGCTAAGCTAGTGAGCTAAACCACAGAGCTATGGATACTTCTACAAGATCTATCTAGCTTGGTCTCTGCAATATCTACAAACCCGACACAAGGAAGTATTCCCTTCACTACTACACATTCCCTCAGGCCATACCTTCCATTCTAGTGTTCTCCAAGGTGTGCATAGAAGAGTATCCCGCCTCTTTTGATCTTTTGCGAGGTTCCTCTCTTCACTAGGTTTATCAATCCAATTCTGGTCCTCTTCCACTCCTAATTCTTACTTACAGTTTAGACCAAAACAAGGATGCAAAAACCAACAAAACACAAGTTCTAGGTATGAATAAAAACGTTTTGGCTGTGGGATGCCCAAGATGGGGTTTCCATTAGTCTCAAAAGTCATGGGAAACCAAAAATGAAATGGTAGATGGGGAATCGACCCTAGGAGAGAAAATTCGATTTCAAAAAATGCTTATGGTCATTACAAGGGCAAAAATGACATCTACAAACCCCCAAATCGTGAATCTCTTCTTCCCATCCACTGTTCAACACAAAAACGGTTTTCCAACCATGGAAGAAAATAGACTAAAGGTGAAATGTGCTGAAAAAATTCTATAAAGTATCCAAAGAAGCCTCCAATGGAGGGATATATATATATATATATATATATATATATATATATACCAACAAGGAGGTAATTATGATTATATGAACAAGGCGGGGATTGTGTTTGTTGGCAGTATGGTGCATGTTCCTTTGGTGGGAAGAATGGAAAGAAAACTTCCCCAAGACAATAGTAAGTTTAGAAGAATGTGAACTTTATACGAAACTTTTATTCAAAACATTGTTAAGAACCTATGTACAATGATGTAACATAAAGGTATGAAACATTATTAAAAAAACACAAATATAAAGATGTAACACATAAAAAAAATCTCTAAAGATTTAAGTCAAAATGTAATTCATAAACATTGAATGTAAGAAAATGTTACAATAAAGTATGATAATTAACACGCATATAAAGTTGTAACACCAAAAAACATTTCTTAACATGTAATCCATAAACATTCAATGTAGGAAGATGTAATAATAAGCGTGCTAATTAACACTTATGTTGACTTATTAGTAGTATCTAACGGAGCAACTTTCACTTCTCGCATCCCTCTAGAATTCTTAAAAGTAAAATACCTATGTTCCACTAAATAACCCGAGTCTTCTAGATCTCTATCAACCTTTCCGCAGTCCAAAGGGATCCTAGTTGGTGATGGGTATGAGCTGAACTTAAGAGAATCCTTGTGTGCAAGACAAATAGTAGAAGAAGATTGATATTGTACCTTGTTTGTTGGGTTTGCTTATGTTTGAGACTACCATGCTTGTTGGTTCTTCAACTTCCTCAACAATAGATGGAATATATCAATAGCTACATCATCAACTTGCATTTATGTGTTAATATTTTTATTAACTAATTTGTTATATGCATCATCATCCTTCCAAGGACAAGGACAAAAGGATCATGTGTGAAAACACAGCGAGCACCAAGCGGTGTTACCAAATAAGAGATAAACCTCATTGAAGATATGAAGATAGATATTCTGAATTCATTATCCATGCAACTAGGCACCTTACAACTAAAGAGAAAAGTTTTCAAATTGCATTGGAAAGATTTAGATTTGGAAAACTTAAGACTAGAATTAATCACTTTCTCTTCACCTCTTGTACTATTTTGTAGATATGATGATTTTCAAATTGCATTTGAAAGATTTAGATTTTTATTTGGAAAACTTAAGACTACAATCAATCGCTTGCTTTTCTCCTCTTGTATTGTTTTGACATTTTTTTTAATTGTTGATTAGATTCATATTCAACTTAACCAAAGCTTCTTAGGGATCTGAAATGGTTGTAAATGCAATGAAGAATAAATGTATTATTGTTTATCTTTACATTCTTCATATTCTTAGATAAATTTAATTTTTACCTATAAAAATTCAAATGATTTAGCTACTTATTTCCTACACTAATCTTTGCAAAATAATTAACATGTATGCAAAAGACTAATGTGAATAGGTTCCAGAATGGGATTTTTTATGAAAAAACTATTAGTTCTAATGTTGAGTATGTAATTTACAGGCACACACAACCAATAGAGAAGTTGAATTTGAATATTTATGTCCCATTCATTCTACTATATATGCTATGTTTAATGTTCAAAAGGTTTGCCATAAAATCACATACAACTCGTTTAACAAACTAGATTTAATTCATTTATTGTAACTAAACTAAAGTAAGATTAAACAAAGCACACAATTTAACATGACAATTGTTGAGTAAAATATATGCTATCTATTTCTACATTTAATTATCGATCAAAGCTCATAAGCTTCGAGGTACAAGCGGGTCAAAGTGATATAGCTTAATCTAATGATGGAAAATACACAAAATAATTGAAACTATCCCAATCACCTTGAGAGGAAACTCATCATAGGGTGACCATATCTATTGAGTTAGGTCATTAATCTCTCTAGTGGTGATTGAAACTACTAGAAAATTCCAAATGCAAGAGCTTTAAGAAAATTCAGTTGACACCAAAGATTGCCTACTTACTTCAAAACAATTCTACTATGAAGAAACAAGAGAATCAGATCAAGTGTTGTGGATGCAAGTGTCAATAACTTAATCAAACCAAATCAAAATTTAACGAAAATAACCTTACAATTGCTTTTTCCTAATCACACAACTAGTTTTTGTAAACTTGTACCAGTTGGTACCAACAACACCTTCTAACGAAATCCTTTTTTAGAATGATTATTCAATCTAAATATATATTAACTCTAAAAGGAAATTACTACAATAAAATGTACTTCTATCTATTCATGTAAGTAAGAAATCTAAGCCAAATGTCAAGAGGAAGTTACAATCCGAAAATAAGCAATATGATTAAATCCAATCTAAGAATAAAATATATTTAAATTCAATCAATTCCTGAGCAAATTTACCTAAAATTAAAGATCAATCATCACACTTTCAAAACAAACTCTGTCTTGCAGCAATTTTGTACTCTTAACCTGATTAGTCCTTTGATACGTGAAGATTGATTGATGAATACATTAAATACTTCCATATGTGTAAATTGTAACTCCTAGTCTTTAAAATTGATTATAATTCTCCATAAAACATTTGATGATTCAAAGTGAGTGGGTAATCAAATTAAAAATATCATCATCTAGTTCATTAGTTTTTTAAGAACTTAAATCAGATTTGATCACACACACACACACACACACACACACAGTCTTGTTGTGTTTTCATTTTAAACATTAGAGAGATTAACCTAGACCAATTCAAAAGTTCTGACAGAAAATCAATTACAAAAGAAAGCAATTAGTTTATTGTGTAAATATGGTTTCCAACATTAAGGAGAATGTATTTATGTTTTAATTATATGCATCAACGTGAGGTTAATACACAATAGATTGTTGTCTTAAAATTGATATTTCAAGTTGACACTAATGCTTGAATTCAATTAAATGTCTGCACAATCTCTTTTAGATGAGATCATTGTTTTTTTATAACAAAACTTAAGAAACAAGTGAAACAAAGTGTGCTTTAAAACTGAAATGTTTTGGGTGAAAAAAGAGGCATTTGCAATGGAAATGTGAGTGTTTTTCTTTTTAAAATGATTCTCCAAATTCAGATGTTAGCCAACACAATTAAATTGCATCAAGAAATAAATGATTGAACCAAATCAAAGGAAAATAATTAAAAAATAGAAAATAATGAACAAAAATAAGAAAATAAATGAGAGCAACATATCACCAATCTTGAAGACAATTTACTATATGGAACATATGATAATAAGAAAACTAATTCTACAAAAATCAGATTCTAATTATGTGAAATGAAATCAAAACAAAAACTAGAATTGAAATCTACAAATTGAAATGTAAAATGCTAATATAAAGACAAGCATAACACAACACATACCAAATAATAGGGGCCCTTCCAAACTTGGTATGAATTGTAGAAGATATCTACATCTATAAAGAATGATCAACAACATGTGCAAGAATATCAACTTCTTCTCATTGACAGAAAACTTCAAGGAATTACAAGCACTCCTCAATTACAAATGATAATAGCTCCCTCTCTCAATCGATCTAATACATATTTATACAGGAAAAGAAAAGTGGGGAAGGATAGAATCAAATCACCAAAACTTTGTGTCGCTCAACAAATCATTGATTTTACAAATCCGGCAACTCTAATTATGAAAAAATCACATATGTTCAGAAAACATTTTCTCCCAATTTGTTGATATATTTTGAAATATTCCCACGTTTAGGAGTAAATGAGGTCATTTATGAAGTGGGTTTTGAACCATTTTTCAATAATTCCCCACCAATTGCTCAGAAATTGAGCCTGAAATCAGATTCCTGGATTAAATAATGGGAGTGTCGGATTGAGTGCTGGAACAGGTGCCGAAAATGCAGAATCCTGGGTTTGATTTCCAACACACATATGATTTAGTGTCTTACTTAGGTTGCACCATCTGTGTTCACTCTTGTACATAACAACTATAATGTAAATACACAACTGTAAAATGAAATGCTTGTTAAGAAATCATGTTATATTTATTTGAAGTTTTTTATATTAAAAACTCCATATGT
>LPNX010026973.1:65853-88691 GCA_001517045.1 Pseudotsuga menziesii
TACTATCAAGTGGATTTGACAATGAGAGTGAATAAATGATGTTGTGGTGACGAGTGTAAAGGCCACAATTTCTTAATTATGAACTTAATTTTCTTATTTTACCATCCCTATTAATTTGAATATTTTGAATGAATTCCTAGGATGTTTAAATGATGTTTCGCATGAAAAAACCCAATGATGATAGGAATCAAACTAGGTATTGAAACAAGTGTTGAATGCCAAAAGAAAATATAGGGTTACATCTTATTTATGCAAAATGAATGTAGATGACCACAAGCCTTAGGTCACATGCCCAATAATCTTCTACATAAAATACTTGCTAGTGTCAGGACCAAATTAGCATCGTAAAAATCATATTTAATACATTAAAAATAATGAATTAGCCATATTTTACTTTTATTGATTTTAGTTATTCAATTAAAGTAAAAGAGTTTCTTTAATATATTAAATTGTGATGAAACATGATGCTATGATAGTGTAAAATAGCCGATAAATGAGAAATTTTAGGGTCCCATCAACCCCCCCAAAATGAAGGTATGGCACACCCTCAGGCCATCAAAAATAAAAATTGAGACTAGCTTGTATTGTTTTATGCCAACACTTTGGATTATCAACAATAATTAGCAAACAGTTCTAGGAAGCTATTATTATTGTTCTAAAAGAAAAATAAACATTTTTTAGAAAAAGAAGGATAAATGCTAAGTGATAAGAATGACCAAAATAATTATAGATTTTAAGATTATAAATATCTCATACATGCTCACTAAGACCAGAAAGGTTATGTAGGGAGTTTTCCTTGCGTTCCCAGATAGAAAACATGACGGTATAGATGGTCCAAAAATATTATAGGAAACGAGTCATCATTGAATCATTTTTCAAAGACCTATTGTCATCTAAGGAATAAGGATAAAGTTCACATTTTGAGTTCGTTAAATTTCTACAGTTTTGGGTCCCACTTCTAGGATAGTAATATCCTAGATATAGTTTGAATTAGATAAAAGGGTTTAATTTCAAGTTATAGATATTCTCTAATGACAAATGAATGTCGGGGTTAACCATGTATACATGCACTCGAGGTATTCGTTTGATTTATCCATATGCATAAAAGTATGTTTACTATGTCTCTTTTACCCAACATTGCCCCGCTACTAGTGATCATGTTCATGTTCAATGGGTATTTTTATAAAGATTGCCTAGGTCTTTTGGGTCAGTTGTCATTAATTGAGCCACCTACTCTGATTCCACTTTCTTGGGGAATCATGAACCCAAATGTAGGGAGGTTACAACCTGCAACAGTTGGAAGTGGTTTGATGATGCCACCACATGTCTGTTTTCTCTCCAACCAGTATCCTCCACCAATTTGACCAGTAAACACTCTTTTAACAGCTCTCCTAAGCTGTTGTCTCCACCTTTATTTATTTATAATTAAAATATTCAGAATTACATTAAATATCCTTGACTCTACCGAGTCATCAATTACAAATTAGCATAAAATTTAACATATTGTCCTTAAATAAAATCAGATAAGATAATATTGTTTTTACAAAATTGGGGCATGTGACATACACATCCCCTTAAAAAATAACATCATCCTCGATGTTATTTATTCCTCATCCTCAGAATTCCCCTGGAACAGAATTGGATATGCCTCTCGCATATTACTTTCCAATACCCAGGTGGATTCCTCCGAACTAAGGTGCTTCCATTGCACTTTCACCTGTCCAATGGTGCGGTTCCAAAGTGTGATCTCCCTCTGCCTAAGGATACAGTCTGGTTCCACCAGAAAATCTCCTTCTGGTTCCACCTGTACATCATTCAAGTTAACAACATGAGTAGCATCATGAACATATTTATTTAATATAGAAATGTGAAAAGCATTATGTACTCTTAAATTTGGTGGTAATGCTAATTGATAAGCTACTTGTCCAATCCTGGACAATATTTCAAATGGACCACAGTACCGAGATGCCATTTTTCCACAACTCCCCATTTTCAAAGAGCTATTTTTGTGCCTCACCTTGATACACATGTTCACCTACCTGAAACTCCTTTGGAGTTCTTTTTAGGTCTGCTTGACTTTTCTGTCGATCCTGTGCAACTTTCAGATTACCTTGTACCCGCTTCACAATTTCTTCCATTTCCTTTAACAGTTCAGGACCTAATACCAATCTATGCACTGGATTACTCCAAGAGATAGGAGTATTACATTTCCTTCCATACAAAATTTCCAAAGGACTAAATCTGGCTGATGCCTGATAATTATTATTATAAGAAAATTCTACCAGATGCAAATAATCCTCCTATTTACCTAATTGGTCTTTCACATACATTCTTAATAAATCTTCCAGTACTTGGTTTACTCTTTCAGTTTGTCCATCTGTTTGAGGATGGAACGAAGTACTAAAATTTAATGTAGTGTTTAATCCTTTAAACAGAGATTTCCAAAAGTTACCTGTAAATTTAGGATCTCTATCTGAGATTATGACTTTCGGTATTCCATGCAATCAAAAAATCTGTTTTAGAAAGATATCAGCTATATTTCTAGCCTTATATGTAGTTTTAGTAGGTATAAAGTGAGATGCTTTCCTTCACTTATCAACCACTACCATGATAGAATCATTTAAACTTTGATTTCTAGGTAGTCCAGTAACAAAATCGAGACTAATTATCTCCCACTTCCAGTTAGGAATGGGTAATGGCTGAAGTAATCCAGCTGGGTGTTGATATTCAGTTTTCACCTGCTGACATTCAAAACACCTAGCAATATATTCTGCTACTTCAGTCTTCATATTTGACCTAAAATATTCTTTTCTTAACATAGTTATAGTCTTTTGATAGCCTGGATGACCTGCGTATGGAGTTTTATGAAGTTCATCCAAAATCAACAGCTTAACTTTAGGTACATTAGGTACATACACTCTGTCTTTATACAGTAAAAATTCATGTGCATTCAAACTGTACCCTTTACTTAAGCTTTCTGTTGGATTTTCTTTTGTTTTAGCTTGTAAAATTTGTTAAATTTCATCTTGTTCTATTTCTGCTTTAAGTTGTTCATCCAAATCTGTACTATAAGTTTTGATAACTACTGCAAAATTCATCCTTGCATTCCTATTTAATGCATCAACAACTTTATTTTCTTTACCTTTAATGTGTTGAATTTCAAAATCATACTCGCTTAGAAAAGCTATCCACCTAGCTTGTCTGGCATTTAGATTAGGCTGATCTAACAAATACTTTACTCCTTTATTATCAGTCATTAAAATAAATTTTTTGCCAATTAGGTGATGTCGCCACATCTTTAGAGAATGTATAACAGCAACTAATTCCATATCATAAGTTGCATAGTTACTTTTGTGAATTTTTAATTTTCTAGACTCATACACAATAACATGCCCCTCTTGAGTCAGAACACCACCCAAACCATCATTGCAGGTGTCAGTGCACACTACAAATTATTTATTTGGATCAACTATTGAATAAAGTTTTTAACTTTTTAAATATTTCCTCACATTTTTGGCTCCAATCAAACTTCTTTCCTTTCTTCTGCAAAGAAGTTATCGAATTCACAATCCTTGAAAAACCTTCAATGAATCTCCGGTAGTAACCGGTAATTCCCATGAAATATCGAACATCAATTACATCCTTAGGAACCAACCAATCTTCAATCGCCTTTATCTTTTCGAGATCTACTGAAATCCCTTCCTTGGTCACCACATGACCTAAGTACTGAATCTTATCCTTGAAATAATCACATTTACTAAACTTTGCAAAGAATTGATGATCTCGTAACTCTTGCAAAACAATTTTTAAATGTTCTTTATGTTCTTCTTCATTTTTTGAATAGATTAAAATATCGTCGATGAACATGACTACAAACTTATCTAAATACTTATGCATAACGTTGTTCATTAAAAACATAAAAACAGCTAGGGCATTAGTAAGCCCGAATGGCATGACGACAAACTCGTAATGGCCATATTGAGTTCTAAAAGCTGTTTTAAAGATGTCTTCATCTTTAATCCTAAATTAATGATATCCAGACCTTAAATCTATTTTCGAAAACACTGTCGCTCCACGTAGTTGATCAAACAGATCATTTATGCGGGGAAACAGGTATCGAGTTTTAATGGTCATATTATTTAACTAATGGTAATCTATGCAAAGTCGCATGGTTCCGTCCTTTTTCTTAACGAAGATGACAGGCGCCCCCCCAGGGAGACACACTAGGTCGAATATACTTTTTATCAATAAGTTCTTTTAATTGAGACTTTAATTCATTAAGTTCAAGTATGTTCATTCAATAAGGGTCCTTTGAGCTAGGTACCGCACCAGGTACTAGATCAATGGTAGAATCCAGTTCCCTTTTCGGAGGTGGTCCTAGAATTTCTTCAGGGAATACATCAACATATTCTCTTAAGACTGGTATGTCTTCCAATTTTAATTTATCTGTCTTATTTAGACTCTCCTCATCAGTTATTGTTACTGCATAAGCTTTCCAACCCTTCCTAACATCTCTCTTAAGCTGTAGAGTAGAGATTTTCCTTATGGTGGTTTTTCTAGGAATTCCTTTTACACTTACAAGTTTTCCATCACTGTTTAGACATGTAAAGCTTTTATCATAACAGTTTAAAATTACCCTCTGTTGTTCTAAACAATCCATACCGATGAGTAAATCATAAGAACCAAGAGGCAATACATTAATCTTTACAACAATTTCAAAATTATCCATAACTAGTGCACATTCTTTTACAAAATAAGTTACCTTCCTTTTAGCACCAGTGGCTAACTAAACCAACCAAGAATTTTCAAATTTTTCAACAGATAACTTACATTTTTCTACCATTTTAAGTTCAATATAACTGAGACTATCTCCAGGATCAATTAAAATAGTTATAGGGGTGTGTTTTATCATACCTTCTACTTCCACCATGGAAGTTTGATATTCTATTTGTCGATTCTCCAAGACTACATTGATTCTGGGAATAGTCCTTGCTAATTCTCTAACAGTCATCTGCTCCTGTATAGTATGAATATTACTGACAGTCTTTTTCCAATTAGGACAGACTGAAGCATAGTGTGGGCCATTACACTCCCAACACTTTATAGGTTCTTTGTGTTCAAAATTCTTGGTTTATTTACCATGGTTATTAGCAAATTCTTTACCCTTAGAACTATTATGATTGCTTGGTGGATTATTCTTATTTCCTTGGAAATTCTTGTTAGGATAATTTCTGGCCTTATTGTTCTTAGAATTATTGTTGGGCACAAAATATTTCTTCTTTTCATCATACTGGTTATTATTTTTCTTGGCATTCCGATTGGCCATGCTTTCCTTCTTTCGATTCTGTTCAAAACAGAAGTTAGCTTTCCTCATAGCTTCTTCCAAAGTCTTTGGATTGTCATATTCAATCCTGTCCTTAATATGATAAGGTAGACAGCTAAGGAATCATTTTACCTTTGGTTTCTCATCTACAAGGTATGGCACATACCTAAGTAGACTTAAAAACTTGTTGTTTAAATCTTTCATTGTCATTGATCCTAATTTAAGCTCATAAAATTATTTTGCTCTCTCTTTCTAGTATTAATTAGACATAAATTTCTTTTTTAAGTACCTCTTGAAGGTACTCCAATTTACATTCTTCTCTTTTATTCCCTCAACTCTCTTCAAATCCCGCCACCAAATGTCGACCTTTCCTGAGAGATTGTAAATAACCATTCTAGCTTTTAATTGGTTAGAATAGTTATATATCTAGAAGTACTTCTTCATCCCAGATAACCAGGATTCTGCTTCCTCTGCCTTGTCAGTCTCTCCATTGAATGTTGGTGGTTTTATCTTTTTGAATTCCCCATAAATTTCCTCATAAGATTTGTATTTCCTATTTTTAGTGTAATGGTTGTCATCACTACTATCACTAATAGAATGAAAATTTTGGTGTGCACCAAACACCTCAGAAGATGAACCACTTTCATTTTTAGTATGTTTCATCTTTTTAAATTTATGTTGATGACTTGTATCTTCTAATTCAGTTCTTCTACCCCTACTCTCAGTTTGAAACCTTTCTGTTAGGATTTGATTCAGCTCCTCCCGAGCCCTCAGAATCCTTTCATTCTCTCATTTTATAGATTCCATTTTATATTTTAGGTCTTTTACGGTTTGTAACAGTTCTGAGGAATTTGTAGTTAAATATTCTGGTATGGGATCTCTTGGTAAGTTTTCTAGTTCCGTAAATGGAGATTCCTCCTCTACATATTCCTCCAGCCTTTCCATACCTGTTTGTTAAACTTCAGAAACAATTTCTCTATTGAATAACATTTAAAAGAAAATACATCAGCATAATAATTCAATTTACTATTTCAAAAGAATCTAGTTGGGCTTCATCAAGGCCTAGTGTTTGAACCTTGTGCTCTGATACCACATGTCAAAACCCTAAATTTTCACAAAAATTTAAAAATTTTGAGATAACATGAAATGTTGAATCTGGGGTTTAGTAACAGCTAATGGTTAGAAGAAAAAGAAACAGTCCAATGGTTAGTATTACATATTTTCAAATTATGATAACTAAAGAAGTTTCCTTTTCGTAACATAATAAGGTTTACTTACGCTTTATTTTATTTTAGTTTACTGATGAGTCTTCTTATTGGCAAGTAGGTGGAATCTAACTTTGAATCCTAGCTTACTTAGCATTTATGCTAATGTAGAAAGATTACTGGTTCTTACAGGTTTACAGGTATGATCAAACAAGTAAACATTTTAAATTAATAAAGTATCAAGAAGTGTTTCTATTTGTAATTAATAAGCTTAGTAACTAAGCTAATAAATTCCAAGCAACTTCCATGCGATA
The DNA here is from genome assembly GCA_001517045.1 of Pseudotsuga menziesii. Lineage (NCBI taxonomy): Eukaryota > Viridiplantae > Streptophyta > Pinopsida > Pinales > Pinaceae > Pseudotsuga > Pseudotsuga menziesii. The sequence goes on from LPNX010026973.1 coordinate 72,696, forward strand.
AAGTAGTTTGTTTTCTCCAGTTTTTCTTGTAAGCCAACTTCCAATAAATGAGTTCCTTTATTTATCAAACTTAATGACAGTAAAAACACTTGTTGTGGTTCTAAACTTGTAATCTTTGTTGCATAGTAACTTCTACTTTGTTATGCATTTTCTGAAATTTTATACTTATTGTACTATTGATTTTTATACATGGAAGAGCTTCTATCAATACTGATAGTAAGATTCTCATTAGAATATAAAATTTGATTCCATTTTTAACTTACTAATTATGGTAAGTATTAACCTATTATTTATATGTATAATTTTGTTTCTCCCTAATCGGTTATTAGATTCCTTGTCAAAGTCATACTGCATGTACTATTGTATCATTTACATTATCGCAATATTTACTTGAGGATCCATCTGATCGATACTTTCATTTTGTAGGGAAACTTACAGCCTATAAAACTTCTTGTTATTATAATTGTAGTTAGTGTAAAAACCACTACACCGTTTCACATGAAAAACTACTTGTCTTTTATGTTTTACACCTAAGTCAATTCATGTTGTTCCAATTGACTATGGACTTGAGTAGGATTATTCCATATAATTTTCATTATTACTATAATGCCTTTCTTACATTAAGTCAATGTTAATAACAACATTCAAGGTAGATATTTCTATAATGACAATATTAATACAGCCAAAATTAATCATGCTAAATTACTATCAATTCACATGTTGAAAAGCAACTAGTGACTTGAAGATCTAAACCAAATTGAACATTGTAAAATAATTTGTGAATATATATTCTTTTACCATGCTATCGATCTCATCTCAATTTCATAAATTATAACCATTTGAGTGTTGGTTTATAAGTAATTAGTTTGGATTTAAATATATGCATATATATTATGGTTATGTAACTCTATATGTGGAAATTGAACCCGGGTGTTAGAACAATTACACGCACAACAATTGCCAATTACACATGCAAATTACTCACAAAAGGAGACTGAATATGGAGCAGAACACTAATCTGTATTGAATAAGTGTGAAATAGCCAACCCTGCAAAGTCATAGGCTGCCACAATAAATAATTAAATGAGAGATTTGAATGCATGAATATGCCATTCGAATTTAGTCAAAAGCAGGCTTACTAAATCTAAGCAAATCCCCCATAGTTGCATAAAGCACATTCCAAATCTTTCTAGGAGATCACGAATTGGCAAAATCAATTAGGAAAGATAATATATGATGGAAGGACAACTCATACATGCTTTTCATAGGAGAAAATAGTGGAGGATGTTGAGGACAAAAAACAAGTTAACTTCACCTAGTCAAACTTTCCTAATTGCCTTAAAACTCAAAAAAAGCAGACATGCACTAGGGAGGCCAGGAATAAAGCAAATTTGATTCCAAGAGGTTTCCCAAGCACTCCATGACTCAAATTTAGCAAGTTTTGACCACTATGGATGTGTGGAGGACAACTTGCATAAGGTGGAATATGGAAACTAGGCAAATAAGACAAAAATTGGATTAATTAATGTCTAAGGTAGCTAACTATGGGTTGATTATTCTAACACCCCCCCTTAAGCCTGACTTATGAGTAAAATATCAGAAAATTATAGGGCCTAGAAACAAGGCTTAGTCACCCTTTACATACTGCATGTCCATTTAACCAAAGAAAGAGGCAAAAACCCAGTGGGAAAAATCCTCCCTTAAACATGGGATGTAAAACAAAATTTGGAAATCTTGTCATCACTCATGCTTCACAGCATGATCAGAAATCCCCAGCATTGATTTTAGATTGTTGAATGTCTTCTCACAAAAAAAATTGGTGAAGATATCTGCTACTTGTTCTGAAGATGAACATAAGAGTAGGTGAATGGTGCCATCATGCACAAGTTGTCTGATGTAGTGCATATGGATCTCAATGTGTTTGGTTCTCTGCTTCTAAATGGGATCATTGCATATTCGAATGGTACTCTGATTATCATAGTAGATAATAGTTTAGTATTCTGATTCGAAGCCACACTCTCCAAGTAACCCCTGCAACCATAAACATTGAGTTGCTGCATTTGCAACTCCTCTGTACTATGCTTCTGTAGATGAGAGTGCAATGGCACTCTGTTTCTTGCTTGACCAGCTAATTGGCCCTTCTGCAAGCATGAACACATATCCTGATGTTGACTTTTGATCTGTGATGTCACCTACCCAATCACTGTCAGTAAACCCAATCAAATCAAGATCATATTTAGCTTTATAGAAGATCCCATGTGTCCTTGTTCCCTAAACAAAGTTAAGGATCCTTTTGGCTGCTCTCCAATGGATCTCATGAGGCTGATCCATGTATCTTGAAGCCACACCTACTGCATAAGAAATATCAGGTCTAGTATGTGTAAGATACAACAAACATCCAATCAATTGCCTATACAGTGTATTGTTTACCATAGGTGAAGAATCAACTTCTTCAAGCTTCACTCCTGAAAGGAAAGGAGTCTTGCTTGGCTTGCAATCCTTCATCTTGAATTTGTTTAGAAAATCCAAGGCACACTTGGAATGATGTACTTTGATTCCTTCTTTGTTTCGAGCAATCTCGAGCCCCAAGAATTGGCTCAATAAGCCCAAATTTGTCATTGAGAAGGCATGGTTCATTGCATCCTTCAAGGAGGCAATCTCATCCTTTGAGCTTCCTGTAATGAGAAGGTCATCAACATATAAAACAATTATCATTAATGAACCATGAATCAGCTTGAAATAGACATTTGGATCTGATTTGCATTGAACAAAATTTAGTGATAGCAGAAAGCTATCGATCTTGGCATACCAAGCCCTGGGGGCTTGCTTAAGCCCATACAATGACTTCTTTAGCCTGCACACAAGAGATGAGTTAGTAGAAAATAATTGAGGCTGCTGCATGTATATCTCTTCAGTGAGATGTCCATTCAGTAAATCACACTTCACATCCATGTGATGTACTTCCCGTTGCTTTGAAGCTGCAATGGCTAAGGCTAGCCCGATGGAGTCCATCTTTGCCACTGGTGCAAAGGTCTCATTGTAGTCTATGCCATGAACCTGTGAGTAGCCCTTGGCTACCAATCTGGCCTTGTACTTCATAGGTGAACCATCAGCAGCAAATTTGGTTTTGTACACCCACTTACACTGAACTAGCTTCCTCCCTAGGGGAAGATCAACCAGCTCTCAAGTGTTGCTCTTCTGGAGTGAGCTGAACTCTTCCTTCATGGTTGCTTGCCATATTGGATCATTTTTTGCATCTTCATATGTCTATGGATCTGATTCAATCATAAGATATCATTTCTCTGCAAACATAGGATCTTTCATGCACAGAGCACTCTCAAACTGAGATCTAGTTCTCCTAGGATCATTAGGATTTCCAGCTAGTTATCCAGCTGCATGAATGGTATTGGATACCCATTTTGGTCTTGTAGGACTATTAGGATCTAAAATCAAATCATCATTATCAGACATATCAGAATCAACATGTTCAACTATCTCTTCACTTACATTCAGAGGTTCTGGTGGTGAAGAGGATTCTGCAACTTCCACTACTGCTAGGGGCTCTTCTTGAAACTGAACACACCTTTCAATGAAGGATTTGTTTGTGCTCAAATTGATCATCTTGTACCCTTTTTAATCTTCAAAGTAACCAACAAATAGACACTCTTGGCTTTGGGGCTGCAAAGCCTTCCTCTTTTTTGTTGGAATTCTAGCCCAAGCCCTTGAGCCAAAAATCCTGAAATGGGTCACATCTGGCTTGTGCCCACTCCATGCTTCGACAGGAGTCATACCTTCAAGCTGTTTATGAGGCACCCTATTCTGGATATAGGCTGCATAGTTTATATCTTCGGCCCAGTACTTTGGTGGAAAATTATCAGCCTCCATCATGCAAGTTGCCATCTCTTTCAGTGATCTGTTCTTCCTCTCAGCAACACCATTCTGCTATGGTGTGTGAGGGATAGAATGCTGCATCTAAATACCTGCATCTACACAATATTGAATAAACTTAGACTTGACATACTCACCACCATTTTTAGATCTGAGGACCTTGAGTTTCCTCCCAGACTGGTTTTCAACCAAAGCCTTAAAGACTTTGAAGAGGCCAAAAACTTTAGACTTGTGTTTCAGGAAGTGAACCCAGCAATACCTGGAAAAGTCATAAATGAATGTCAATGCATATTTTTCCTAACTCATTGACATATGAGGAAATGGGCCAGCAACATCACTTTGGATCAACTCAAGAGGTGCAGAGGTTCTCTCATGACTAGCTCTCTCAAATTTATGCTCTGGGTGTTTTCCTAGGATGCAACGTTGACAGACTCCTTTGAAAAACTTAATCTTTGGTAACCCTATGACCATTTATTTTTCACTAAGATCAGAAATATACTTGTAATTTAGGTGGCCAAATATTTCATGCCAAATCTTGCTTGCTTCATTAGCATGAAACAGAAGAGCAGAGGGGTTTGAGTAGGGTATGAAGTGTGAGAACATGTATACCTTTGAAGTGTGATTTGCAACTCCTTTTGCAATGACTTTACCACTTGAGATCTCTGTGATCTCAACTTCATCAGGGGAGAATATGACCTTCTTTGGAGACCCTGTGTGGGTCATCTGATACACTGATAAGATGTTAGAGGCAAGACCTGGAACATACAACACATTGCTGAACTTACCATGGTCAAGATCAATCCTCCCTTTTCCCAAAATTTCAGTGAGAGAGCCATCTCCTAGTACTATTGGTGGACCTTTCGACATGTCAAGTGAGGTGAATGCCTCCTTGGTCGAAACCATATGTCTTGAATCTCTAGAATCAATGATGAAACTAGGTGAGCTTGATGTGCCAGCAACCAATGCATGAACTCTCTCTCTGTCTTCTGAATTTGATCCTCCTTCCCTCTTCTTTGAGCTGTCTGGAAGGGAGATGACATTCTTCTCCAGGAGTTGGGTCAGCATGTCAATTTGATTCTTCATGCAAGAGATTTCAGAATGATTTCCCTTACTGCAATATGCGCACTTGCTCATTTTTCCTTTGTTCTTCTTCTTCTGGGGTTTCTTCTTGGAACCTTGAGGCTCCTCTGGAGACTTGTTCTTGTCTCTCTTTTACTCATGTGGATTTTTAGCTTTCTTTTTGCTTTTTGAATCCACCCTCAAATCTCCAGCAACCAGAGCTTGGTCTTTGTATGGTTTGATGGTGCCCATCATCACCAATTTATCTTGTTCTTTTGTGAGAGATTCCATGAAATCTACAAGGCTAGGCATTTTCCAGGCTCGAGCTATCAACTTTGTGGCATAGAAGGTCGAAACAAACACTGAACAATTCATAGCTATTGGGACTTAGGGAGATCAATTCATTTTAAATTTGATGTCCCCTCATCTCATCTGTCTTTCCAAAAAGATAAACAATCTTCTCCCATACTTCATTCGGTGATGTCAATCCATCAAGATGGAAAAGGAGGTCTCTGGATATACTCAGACACAGGAGACCATAGGCCTCATCCCTCCTGTTGTGCCATTTAATCTTCTCTGCAGCTACATTGGGCTCTACTTCTATTACCATAGTCACTCTGTAGAGGCCTTTCACTCTCAACAGTATCTCCATCTCTGCTTTCCATTCAAAGAACTTAAATAGAGTCAAGATGATCTTCTGAGATTGATCCATAGCTCAGAAATTGTCCCGTCAGTCAGCAAAATGCTCCCATTCAATGATGTCGAACCTACAAAACAAATTGGAAGGAGAGAAATCAATCTGCAAAGGCTCTGATACCATGTGTAAATTGAACCCAGTTGTTAGAACAATTACACTCACAACAATTGCCAATTACACATGCAAATTACTCACAAAAGGAGACTGAATATGGAGCAGAACACTAATATGTATTGCATAAGTGTACAATAGCCAAACCTGTGAAGTCATAGGCTTCCACAATAAATAATTACATGAGAGATTCGAATGCATGAAGATGCCATTCAAATTTAGTCAAAATCAAGCTTACTAAATCTAAGAAAATCCTCCATAGGTGCATAAAACACATTCCAAATCTGTCTAGGAGCTCACGAATTGGAAAAATCAATTAGGAAAGCTAATAGATGATGGAAGGAAAACTCATACATTCTTTTCATAGGAGAAAAGAGTGAAGGATATTGAGGACAAAAAACAAGTTAACTTCACCTAGTCAAACTTTCCCAATTGATTTAAAACTAAAAAAAAACAGGCAATAAAGCAGAAAAAGCAAACATGCGCTAGGGAGGCTAGGAATAAAGCAGATTTGATTTCAAGAGGTTTCCCAAGTGCTCCATGACTCAAATTTAGCAAGTTTGACCACTATGGATGTGTGGAGGACAACTTGCATAAGGTGGAATATGTAAAGTAGGCAAATAAGACAAAAATTGGATTAATTAATGTCTAAGGTAGCTAACTATGGGTTGATTATTCTAACACTATAACCTACTTGTTATAAGTGTGGTCGATTTTTTGGGATTTACCAATGTTTAAGTGGTGATCACTCTTTTGCTAGGTCTACGTTAACTTAACGTTGTTATCCAAACGCCAATGATGAGCTATCAAACCATATGATAAGCAATACATATGATTTACGACATGATAAACAAAAGCATACATTATAGATTTATGCATCGTTTGATAAGAATCATTGTTTAAATGATTGGAAAAATTTGAAACACAGGTGACTCTAGAACTTGACCCACGCATGGCTTGATTTTCTTGTGGGCATGTGGTCATCTCCTGGCCATTCATTGGAGATATATAATCGGTGCAACCCTAATCCTTTGTTATTCTTTGTTCGTAGTTCTCACTGTCCTTCGGTCAGTTTGCAAGTCTCATGGCCACGATGAGTGTTCTCTCTACTCCATCTTGCTCCAATGCTTAAGTGTAGTGTGCTGTGGCCTCCAGTGTTCGGTCTTGTTGACATTTCTTCGTGCCTGTGGGTTTATACTCTGCAAGAGTCTATTGGTATCATTGCACTTGGTTTGCGGCCTGTCTATACTCTATTTTGCTCCTTCCATGGCCTATCACTACTGTGCAAAGCAGAGACTTTACTTGTTGTTGGAATGTGCTTGCCATCATCATAGGATTTGGAAAACTATGTGCACACATTGTTGTTGGTGACAGTCTCCCCACAAAACTGCTCAACATTCTTATAACAGGTAATTTATTAAGTGTTGTTTTTAACATACAGCATGGTTTTTTTCGCAATAGGATTTATATTATTTTAAGAGTATCGTGTATTGACATCTTGTATTGGAATCTCTTTACAGGGACTTGAGATTACATTCGTCAATCATGAAGAAGAGTATACTAGCTGTCTTCGAAGGCCGTGGCTTCAAACAGGTAAGCCCTGTGGTCAATGTTTGGGTTCTTTCCCTACTTGTATCAGGGTTTTCAATTGGAGAAACCGTGAGCTTGGAAGCTCTTCTAGCTTCCTCATTAGCTATGCAGTCTCCTTTTAAAGGTTGTTGTTGTTTTTAACAAGTATTCAAACCCTTGCTAGTCGATGGGTAGACCCAACTATGAGCTGGATGTTGTATTTGGTTTAAATGTTCAGCCTTATGTCTTGTTAATGTAAAACAATAGTTTTGTTAAGACAGTTCTGTCTTCGAGCTCGGACTCGGTTTACAGTATTACTATTTGATACTCTATGTACTTAGGGTTTTTACCCTATTTGACTATGAATGAACATTATTACTATTTAATGTAAGACTGTCACTCAGTCATGGATAGTTTATAAATTTTACTTGTTTCTTAGGTATTCGAGCTAGGGTTGTTCCTGAAGGAAACCCTTGTTTAAATAAATTCTTCAATTTATTTTAATAGGTTTTGTTACTTTGTTAAATTTGTTTTTAATTAGGCTTATAGTGATAAGTAAATTTCCAGTTAGACATTGCATTTGTCTTTTTCATTTGTGCTTAATGGACTGTAAATAGTTTCTAATAGTTTAAATGTTTGTCATTTGTGAATATAATATTTGTTTAGGGTTTCGACCCTGTAGTTTACTTTTACAGGTTTAACCTATTTGTAATTTTAAAAATAGTTCTGTTCATAAACAGACATTTATTTATAAGTTAGTTATTATCATATTCTATTTGTTTTATTTAATAAATGACAAATAGGGTTTATTCAGAGTTCTTTGAAAAGATGTACATAAACTCTGTAACTTAGTTTGTTCTTTATAATTTGATTATTTTAATAACACCCTACTTGGGTTCTAGTATCTGTTAGACTTAGTTTAGTTGATAAGATTAGTAAATAAAAATAAGTATTTATAATTTACTTCTTAATTTAGCTTAATGTAATAAAGTAGTTTGACTGTGTTTCTTCTACTGCATTTGCAAATAGATATTAAACAAACACAAAGGAATATAGTTATAACATAGCACAGTTTAACCTCATGCATATTTTAACTTGAAATAAAAGAATAATCTATTGTAGGAAAAAACACAACATTTTATCTACTAGGGTATTTTCGTAACATAATAATCCTTCTACCTGTACTGTATTACTGTTATTTCTTTTCCAGTAAATTTACATAAATAAACTTGTAAAAACAATAACATAGATAACTAGATTTTTGTTCTTTATTGATAATAATCTACATTATAAACTAAATTACTCTGCTATTATAAAATGTAGAACCACATCTATTTAGTTTAGTCTCTTATCATTTTCTTCATCTACTTTAAATACTCTATCTGTGGTAGAGTACGGTATGGTCCTTCCAGACATGGAAAAACACAGATTAGAATTATTTTTCATCTATTCAGATTCATTCCTTCACTAATCCAAAAGATTACTAACTATAACATTTTACAACTAAATATTTAACATTCATTTAGCAGTCATATTCACATTTAACCATCTAACACAGTAAAACAAAATATTGTAGAACCTGATTAGGATGGACAACAACATCGTCAGGAGGTCGTTCCTCCCTACCAAAATCCTGGATAGCGCTCAAACAACGCTTCCTCAGGACCCCCGAGCCTGTTCCTGGTCTTCTTGGCTGAGAACTGGTGGAGCATGCAAACAATAGACTAGTCCAATGACTCAGAAAACACTATGTACTCAGCAGTAAGATCCTTCAGCTGAAAAGCTGCACTATATCACTTAGCAGTTAACCCCTCAAACTCTTTCCACAAATTCCCTTGCCATTGAATTTCTCTGAAGTACACTCACCTGAATGATCACTTCTCTAGAAATGAGCAACCTCAGCTATCTTCAATGGGAATTTTTATAAATATTGCCTAGGTCTTTTGGGTCAATTGTCATTAATTGAGCTACCTGCTCTGATTCCACTTTCTTGCAGAATCATGACCCCAAATGTAGGGAGGTTGCCACCTGCAACAGTTGGAAGTGGTTTGAGGATGCTGCCACATGTCTGTTTGCTCTCCACCCAGTCTCCTCCACCAATTTGACCAATAAACACTCTTTTAACAGCTCTCCTAAGCTGTTGTCTCCACCTTTATTTATTTATAATTAAAATATTCATAATTACATTAAATATCCTTGACTCTGCTGAGTCATTAATTACAACTTAGCATAAAATTTAACATATTGTCCTTAAATAAAATCAAATAAGATAATATTGTTTTTGCAAAATTGGGGCTTGTGACAGGTACCATACATGCATAGCCCCACTGCGAGCAATCCTATTCAGTACCTCGACGGGTTTTCTTGTATTTACCAAACTTCCTTATTTATGATTTTACTCGACATGGAACTGCTACCAACAGACTTGTTCAGTACCTCAGTGGGTTTGTCTCGCAATATATTAAAGTATGCGGAAGCCGGTTGTACAAGAGTATGTTAAGTTTTTCTAAGCATATAAATCAATTAAATTTAACCCATGAGTCACATTATTTATAATAGCCTAAAATTATAGTTCATGCCAAAAGAGAATGTCCTAAAGTTGTCCTTTAGTCCCTAAGTCTATCCTCTTCATATAACAGTTCAATAGTGTTCCTCTATAGGTAGAAATGTTACTTACTCTCATGCTACTACTTAACAAAGATACTTAAATAACATGCTTTGATGATGAGTCTACGATGTACAAGTGGCCAATAAGTATTAGATAGACCTTAAAGTTACGGTAAATTCTCATGTTACAATTAATAGTCAATGAATAGTAAAAAATATGTATGTATGAGCATAAATAAGGAATTTGAAAAAAAATATGTATGTATGAGTATAAATCAGGATTTTGAAATTGTTTTGTTTTATGCATTAACATCGTCTTCTTCCCGGTTCTTTTATTGAAAAATAAAACAAAAAGTGAAGTTGCATTAATCTTTAAGCTAAACATGCAACTTTTTATTTATATACATATTTTTCTATCCTAAAGAAAATAAATGAGATATTTTTATTCAAATATATGAGCTCTTCCAATGTAACCAAGCGTGAATTAAGACGCAGAATATACCTTTATCCACATATGAGAAAGGTATTGCAGTTATTACCTGAGTATGGAGGATCAACCAACTTACTTGTTTCTACATCAAAAGGTTTCGAATGAAGGAATGGTATTGTGGCCTCGTTATCTCTTCGAACCAGCGCTCGATGTAATCTTGATACTCACCTTCCTTCCTCAAGCCATGCAGGTCCTCTTCTTCTAAATGTTCAATTTCTTGAGTACATGAAGGATCCATTGATATTTATGTGGAGAAATCTTCAATTTCAGGTCTCTCTCCATTGAATGTAATCTCTAAGTTTCCAGATTCCTTGGTAGATTGGAAAGGAGAGTCTGTTTGTATCTCATGGGATTGTGGTTCTTCTATTATTTCTGGAGAGGTAGATAAATGCTTAGCTTCTATCAAAATTTTCTCTTTCTGAGAAGAAGAGATCCCAACTTTTATTAAGATTTGAGAGAATTATTCCAAACTTATCATCTTCTTTGATTCCTGTCTCACACATGGGTTAGTGTCCAGGGTTCTTACAACACCCAAAATAAATAACTAAAATTAAGTTTTAGAAATCCTATTAAAACAAAAATGAGATAAACTTGATTGCAAAACTAAAGCACACTACTCAATGTAAACTTGAACTCCTCACGCTACTTTAGACCTTGTTGTCACCGAGTTATCTATTCACATAAATTAGTTCTAAAAAAAAAAATTACAACAAATTAAATTATGGGAAAGTAAACAAACTCAAACTTGCAAAAAGTAAACATGTGGAAAAATAAACACACTTGTAGATAGGAAACTTATTTGTAATAAAAGGAACAACAAGGATTTGTGACGACCCACCAAAGTGGATGCATTAGGTTGTTACACCATGAAAAATCTATAGTGAAGTCATCTTTGCATCTTATTGTTTCCCCTCCCCCTTGCTGTGTAATGTAAATGCAACCTATCTACCTACACTTCAACCCCTTTAGCACCTCCTTAGAAACAGTGCCAAAAATTTCGAGTAAAACATATGATATATATTTTGACATGTAATTATTGACCAAAGCGTGTAAGATTTGAGGTACAAGCACAGTATGTGCAGGGTCAAAGTGCTCTAGCTTAATATAATGATGGAAAATACACAAAATAATTGAAACTATCCCAATCACCTTGAGAGGAAACCCATCATAGGGTGACAATATCTCATGAGTTAGGTCATTAATATCTCCATTGGTGATTGAAACTACTAGAAAATTCCAAATGCAAGATCTTTAAGAAAATTCAATTGACACCAAATATTTCCTACTTACTTCAAAAAAAATTTACTATGAAGAAACAAGAGAATCATATCAAGTGTTGTGGGTGCAAGTGTCAAGAAATTAATCAAACCAAATAGAAGATTAAGGAAAATAACCTTACAATTACTTTTTCCTAATCACACAACTAGTTTTTGTAAACTTGTACCAGTTGGTACCAACAATACCTTCTAATGAAATCCTTTTCTAAAATGATTATTCAATCTAAATATATATTAACTATGAAAGAAAATTACTACTATACAATCTACTTCTATCTATTAATGTAAATAAGCAATTAATCCAAATGTCAAGAGAAAGTTCCAATCTAAAAATAAACAATCCAATTCATTCCAATCTAAGCATAAAGTATATTTAAATTAAATCAATTCATCATACTTTCAAAACAAACTCCTTCTTGCAACAATTTTGTACTCATAACCTGATTAGTCCTTTGATATGTGAACATCGATTGATTAATACATTAAATACTTCCATATCAATAAATTGAAACCCATATTCTTTAAACTTGATTATAATTCTCCATAAAGAATTTGATGATTCAAAGTGCGTGGGTAATCAAATTAAAAATACCATCATCCATCTCGTTAATTAAATAAAGTCACATGAATCTCGTTGTTTTCTAAGAATTTAAGTCAGTTTCGATGAGATATATATATACTTTAAGTCAGTTTCGATGAGATAGTTAGTCTTGTTGTGTTTTCATTTTAAACATAAGAGAGATTCACCTGGACCAATTCAAAATTTCCGACGGATAATCGATTAGAAAACAAGCAATTAGTTTATTGTGCAAATATTGTTTCCAACATTAAGAAGAATGTATTTATGTTTTAATTATATGCATCAACGTGAGGTTAATACACAATAGATTGTTGTCTTAAAATTTATATTTCAACATCACATTAATGCTTGAATTCAATTAAATGTCTACACAATCTCTCTTTTAGATCAGATCAATGTTTTTTTTTAATAACAAAACTTAAGAAACGAGTGAAACAAAGTATGTTTTAAAACTCAAATGTATTGGGTGAAAGAAGAGGAATTCTCAATGGAAATGTGAGTGTTTTTCTTTTAAAGATGATTCTCCAAATTCAGATGTTAGCCAACACAATTAAATTGCATAAAGAAACAACCATCGAATTAAATCAAATGCAAATAAAAGGAAAATAGAAAATAATGAACATAAATAAGAAAATAAAAGAGAGCAACATATCACCAAGATTTTAGATAATTTAGTAAATGGAACATATGATAATAAGAAAACTAATTCTACAAAATCATATTCTAATTATGTGAAATGAAATCAAAACAAAAACTAGAATTGAAATATGCAAATTGAAATGTAAAACACTAATATAAAGACAAGCATAACACAACACATACCAAATAATGGGGCCCTTCCAATCTTGACCTGCCCTCTAGAAGAGATCTACAACACTAAAGAATGATCTACAACATGTGCAAGAATGTCAACTTCTTCTCATTGACTGAAAACTCCAAGGAATTACAAGAACTCCTCCATTACAAATGATAATAGCTCCCCTCTCTCAATCAATCCGATACATATTTATATAGGAAAGAAAAGTGGGGAAGGATAGAATTGATTCACCAAAAATACTTGTCGCTCAACAAATCATTGATTTTACAAATCCGGCATCAACCCTAATTATGGAAAACTCATTCATGTTTAGGAAACATTTGATCGTAATTTTTTGAGATATTCTGAAATATTCCCCCATTGAGGAGTAAATAGGGTCGTTTATGAACCGGGTTTTGAAATGTTTTCAATAATTCCCCAACGATTGCTCAGAAATTAAGCCTGGAATGCGCTTCCATGCTTAAATAACGGGAGTGCCAAATTGAATGCCAGATTGAGTGTTGGAATAAGTGTGGAAAATGCAAAATCCTGGGTTTCATTGCCAACACAGATATTACTTATTGTCTTCCTTAGGTTGCACCATCTGTATTCACTCGACCCTCAAACCGGTGAAGAGGACGCTACTATCACCAAACATACGGGAAAAATAGCCCCATGAACATGAACAGGCATATAATGCTGAAATAAAATTCTTAAAACATAAAACATACTAAGATGCATAATCCTATATACATAGCGGAAGCAAACATACATTCAATCAAGCATGCCACATGTTCATTATATTCATTAATCAGTAATATAAATGTAGAGACGAAATAGTCAAGAATACTTATCTTAAACAAGATTTGTCCTGCAGCCAGCTACTTCGCTGCAACGTTCCACCTAACCATAGGCTAGCGTTCTCATCAATCTCTTAGCAACACTGCCACCCTCGAGCTGGGCATGATTCCATACGCAAATTAGCCAAGCCCACGCAGTAGGGCTTATCAGGCTATCGAGGAGCTGGGAGAAGCTAAATGCTAAGCTAGTGAGCTCATGGAGGAGCTAAGGATGCCTACACCAGAGCTAGCATGACCTCTAAGACACCCACACATACCCGACACCAGGAATCAATCCCTTCTCTACTTCATAGTCCCTCAGGCCCTAACTTCCCTTACCAATGCTCTTCCAGGGTTGTGGAGAAGAAAGACAGCCATCTAACTCTGTCTGTGTGGCTCCCAATCCCAGGTTTCTCAAGCATACCCATCCTTCAATCCTACTCCACATAGTCCAAAGACCAACCAGTGCATGCATGCAGCAGAACCAACAATTACAGCTTTGACAGGGGAAAACAGTCCCTGAGTTATTCTTGGTCCTATCGTGGCCAAAACAACACAATTGTAACCTACAGTAGCTCCAAAGCATGGAGGAAAACACAACCAACACCACATAGGTGCTCACAGCAGCCACCGATCAGGGAATACAATAGCCATGGTTCAACGATCAAGTAACAGGACATTACACCGTCCAAACACAACCAGCAAACATGGAAAAACAATGGTCCCTTCTCAACAATGAAGCCACAACACATTACACAATTGGAAAAAAGGGAAAGAGCTAGACCCCCACGTTGACAAGGAAAAACATCTGTGCAAACCACAATCAGCAGGGGAAAACTTACACATTCGGCATCGTGCCTCTCAGGCTGATCTTCAAGCTCGCTGCAGGAGAGCACAATCCCCCCTGTGCATGAGGTAAAACAGTACTCCTCCGTGAAAGGGGAAACTTACATAGACTACCAATCAATGAGAGAACGAGAACTGAACCCCCAAACCATGGATCGTGGATCCTTTTAATTTAGCTCGGCATGAGGAAAATGAACGACTGACGATGGGGAGAGTGGACAAAACAAAAATGGTTGGCATCCCAAATGGTGCGTGAGGAGACCACTCCCAGCTCATGCGTGACTGAACCAGCTATGGAGGCACGTGGGGAAAACCTGCCACCCACCCCTACCCAACATTAAATGCCTCAACTAAAATAGGGGTTTAGGGTTTGACACATGGCTTTTCCCCAATGGCTCCCACGGGTTAGAAAATCCACCCCCCTTAACCTTAGTAAATCATGCCCTTTTCATTTAAAATTGTACCATTGTAGATGGCTGTAGGTTTATTTTAATTGATGTGCATATTTACATGATGCCAAACTCTAATGTGCCAGATAGCATGATATACCATCGACAATGATCCCAATTGTCGAAACATACACAACCAAATCGATGGTGGGGCTTTTGCCTTTAGCTCCACACCACGATTAATTACAAAATATACATCATGTATCTTTAAATGCAAACGGGGTCAAAACCGAGGTATTACATTCCCCTCCCCCTTGAAATAACATCGTCCTCGGTGTTCCAATACATATACAATTTGCACATCAAATTTAAAAATTTTGCAGATTTGTCCCATGTTCATTTATTTACTTTAACTTTCAGGACCAAGCCCCTCAGCTTCCATGAGCTTCTCTTGTTGGTTCTCAGCTTTCAGCTCATCCCAAGTCTAGGTACTTTTTTGTATCTTGAGCATCTCTCCAAGATTTTCTTGGGTCTTGGCAATTGTTTGAAGAAGACTTCCAGCCAAGTCCAGCAGCTTTTGGTCTACTGCCATGATAAATGTGCACATTGGACTTCACTTTTCTCACCTTTGAAATGCATCATTGAAATTCTGTTAGACCAAGCATAATATAGGCATTAAAATCAGTCAATTTATTGCCCAATTGGCATGACAGTCCAAGTCTCTTCAAGGAGACTTTCATATTTTCCATGCCTTCCCAACAGGCACATGAGCTCATTCATGTCCATTCTTGGGCAGGGAATTAACCATTCCAGCATTCATAATTATTTTAAGCAAATAGACACATTCT
>LPNX010026973.1:89312-109049 GCA_001517045.1 Pseudotsuga menziesii
ACTGCTGGGTTTATCAGGCTACTTAGCCAAGCCAACTAACAATTGGGTTTATCAGACTACAGGTAGTCAATCCAACACTGTATCGTTTCCACAATTTCCACAACATCAAATAATTACACAGTCAAGCCAACCTTCAGTTGGCTTTATCAGACCATCAACAAATCATCTGCACTTATATCAGTAGTACACTTATATCAACAATGCACTTATATCAACAACCAATCATCATCCAAGCCAACACAGTTGGGTTTATCAGGCCATCAATAATAACACATGCACTTATATCAACAACCAATCATCAGCCAAGCTAACACAATTGGGTTTATCAGGCCATCAACAATAACACATGCACTTATATCAACAATAAATGACCATTCCCAGGTCCAGGATCTACTATGGATCCCCAGGCATATAATAGCCGAACATCTCCTTCCAATACATCTTCATGCCAACTAGGAAGGAAACTTTATCATTACCATTTTCAGGTTTCATTTCCAGCATGTTGAGGCCTGGAAATTCGCAAGCAACAACAGCAAGGGATTCTCCCCAGTCAACGTTCCCAACTAGCCCGTGACTATTTGGTGTAGGGAATCCATCCAGTTTGCGATCCGACTACCGTAGGTCAAGTAACAAAAATAAAATGTTTTACCGATTGCGGCCTGGTCCACCATGTATATTTTTGTGCTTTTTAGTTTTAAGTATGACATGCAAGTGCCTATCTAAAATGCAGATTGATTAATAACGCAAGGAGTGGTCACAATGTGATGCGCAGGTTCTTACCTCTCGTCTTAGACTCTCTTGCATCTAAATCACACACAACAAGAAATTAAAACAAACTACCTAACCTATCCATAGGGAGCAAGATTATCATTAATTAATGAGTAATGTATCTTGTGCATGCATTATGAAAAATCACAGATAGCTGATACTTCTTTCAAAACAAATGAACATTTAAAGATATTTGAACAACCAGATAGCCAATTGTTTATGAACAACATTCATTACTCATCGTGGAAATTTTCATAAAATAAACCAAAGCTCACCCATACAAGAACATAGGTTCAAAGAGTTAGAACGATCTCACAATCAATGGACACAAAGCTGAAAATGAAATAGTTCCTCTTCAACAAATCCATAGCACAACATTTGAACATTCCACCAAGCTTTCTCCAACAGGAAAACTGTAATTATCTATTGCAAAAGGAAATAGCTCTTTTGACAATATGTCTTCACAAATCTCACTGGGAAAAAGACCCTCTCCTATCTAAATCTTCTATATTTAAACAAAAAGAGCAAAAGCTATTGGGATGCCCACAAATGACTCTTGGGCTTCCCCAACGCTTCACCTCCCATGCTTTTCTTTCATTAAGCGCTTATAGAATTCACAATATATTACAATAAAACAAATAAATTCTTATGAGGAGGGTCCCACTTGACTATTCAAGAACTTCTTCCACGCTGAAGCCTCTGAGGAAATGTTTTCGAACTCGAAAGGTTCTAAGAAATGAATATTAATTTCAAATTTAGCGGCATGATTTCTTATTACTTCTATTCTAGCAACTCCACACTAACTGTGGAATGAGCTACTTCATTCCTCAGGGTTTGTTCATCTAGGGCTTTGATATGCTGAACCCTTTGTTCATCTTCCTGATATTTTCTTTACAACATCTC
Source organism: Pseudotsuga menziesii (assembly GCA_001517045.1). NCBI lineage: Eukaryota > Viridiplantae > Streptophyta > Pinopsida > Pinales > Pinaceae > Pseudotsuga > Pseudotsuga menziesii. The sequence continues at coordinate 90,984 of LPNX010026973.1, forward strand.
CAAAAATAGGCTGTGCTCTGGAAAGGTATCCATTCTCTATTCAGCCTCAACCTGGAAACGATTATAAGTAATCAAAAGCCTCCTGAAGAACTTTGCACAAGCTCCCTTTGTCTTCTTGACAGTCTTTTTGAATTATTTAGCTGTGCTTATGGCAAACTCCAGTAAATCATAGTCTTTCCTTAGGGCTTGTTGATATTTTGTTGGCAGATCTACAGGGGTTTCCTCATTTGCTTCTAATCTTTCCATTCTTCCTGTTAGGACTTCTAATATGTCCTACGATGTATCTACAAAATATGAAGAGGTTTCCAAAATCTCTTCCAGCCAATTGTCTACCTGCAAGATCTTGCACCTTTCTTCCTCTATGGCTACTTCCAGCTGGTGCATCTTGCTCCTTTTTGCTAGAACGTGCTCCTTGAAAGGTTGAAGATTGACTTGTTGTTCCCTAGCCTCTTCGAGAGCTGTTGTTAATGAGGCAACCTGTTCTTTAAGCTCCATAGTCTGCCCCTGAGATTTCCTCTCAGATTCCTCCAAGGTAGCTTTCTGCAGCTCCAACTCCCCTATGTTTCCTAGCATTTGCTCCTTTTCTGTCCTTAACCCTTGACATTCCTGCTGCAATTTCTCCAGACTTCCTTTGGCATCCTCTAGAGATCTCTTCTCTACTTGAAGGAACTGGAGCTTAGATTTTGAAGACTTTATTTCATGTTGTATGTCTTCAAACTTTCTTTTCAATCTGCTAATTTCCTCTCTCTCTCTTCTCAGTGTGTCCTTTAGCTGGGCAACAGACTTCTTTGACTATTCAAGATCAATCAATATCTGATCTACATTGTCCTCAGAAGCATGGATCAATGCAGCCCCAGCTTTGATGGTGAATCTGGGGTCCTTGTCTGTCCCATATGCTACGGTTGTATCATTTATCATTCTAACCGACTGCCCCCCAGTCTCAACCTTTCTCTCGGTCCTCTTCACTATTCTTTTCCTTTCACTATCATAAAAAATAGTGTTGAAATCAGGTACCTCCTCCCCTTTGTTCTGCTCGAAAGGGATTAGTCTTAGGGTAGGGACCATAGCCTGTCCTGTTGTGTTGCCAATAGCCGCCTTGGATATTGAATATCAAGATTACCCAAGTCCTGAGCCTAACTGTCTATAGGATCAAAAGCTGATTGCTCTGTGACTACCGCTGTCATTTTTAGTCTTTCTGCTTCCTCCTTTCTTAGTTCCTCATCCATCTTTTCTTTCTTTTCCTCCTCTTTACTCTAGGAAACCTCTTTTTCCTTTCTAGCTGCTTCCTCACCTTTGAGCCACCTTTCGGATTCCTGTGCTAGTCTCCTAGCATCTTCATCCCTTTTTCTAGCTCCTTCCTCCTCTACCTTTTCTTGTTCATCCTGTCCTTTCCCGCCTTTGGTGGTGATTTTCTTTTTAAATCTTCTTCTTCAGGCCGTTATATTTTCTACACTACGGAAAATGGATTCATCTTTATCCCAGTGGCTTGTGTATTCAAAATGTACATTTTCCTCCTTGCAGTGCTCTGCCACCTTATTTGGGGAATTGTTCCTGTGGAAATTTATTTCCCCAAAATGGATTTTCCCCAATTCCTCCACAAATTCATCATCTTTCTTCACTCTTGTGAACTTATAGCTTCCCATCCTGAATGGTAAGGGAGGATAAGCTACTTTCTTATGTTCAAATAAAAATCTCCCTATGCCATCTAAAAAGACTTGCCTAACTACCTCTTTGTGGACTACATAGTCAGTGGCATATTTTGGCAGTAGTGAGGGTGCTCTGGAGCATCCATACATTCTGAAATACAATCCATCCTCCATTAAGTAGTATTCTGCATATTCTTCAATCACCTGCAATGCTTCCTCCGACATGCAGTTGCACTCTTTTAAGAAGATCAATGTATATAATGGCATGATGAAGTGCTCACACACTTCTCTATAGTGACTGTAGTATTTGTGTGCCCATAGTGGCTTGTAACCTGAGTAGACTGGTGTTCTCTCTCGGTCCCAAATACACCTCAGGTTTGGGAAGGGTTGGTTGCATAGTATGCAATCAATCAGTATAGAGCTCATGTAGAACTCTGATCTCTTCTGGGACACCCCTCCTAATGCTGAAGAAATGTAGGCTGAGAGGCTGTTGGAGACAATGTTTTCCCAGTTGAACACTGTCCCCTATGTTGCAACATAGAAGATGATAAGCATCCACTCTAACTTAAAAATTTTACTGTGGGCCCTCCCAAAAATCCTGTTCAGCATCAGGGCAATGAACCTATAAGGGGTTCTTAGAGTGGCAGTATCATACTCCTTGGATGGCCTAGTTCTAAAGTTCTTGCCAGGAACCAACATTCTCTTTAGTGTCTTGACTAGGTCCAGCTTAATGGTCTTTAGCCAGTCTTCAGTCAAGTATACTTATGCTTCCGGTAAGTGGTAGGCCAGTGCTACATACCCAGGGCTATAAGCATCATAACCCTGTTTGTCAACATTTGCCAAAATCATGGTGGTTACATCTGCCCTGGGAAGAATCCATCCAATCACCTCTAAGCATGGGAAAAACTCAGGTCTAGTAGCAACTCTCATCAATGCAGATCTCTCTATATTCACATATATGGTTTCCTCCTTAAAACCGATGTCAGGTATCTCTCGGTGTGTTATTAGTCTGTAAACTTCAACCCATTTATATTCGGGTTCCACACCCACTATGCATTTGGTATCTTCAAAAGTGTATTCAACTTTGGTGACAATTTCAACCTTGGGTTTCTCCTCTACTATGGGAGCCTTCTTTTTCTGTCGTTTAGACATGTCAAATTCTGCAGAATTTCCCTGTCATACACAGAAATTGCTTTTAGGTTATGTTGGGCCATTCCTCGATAACATTCAGAAATGGAGACAAAAATGTATGATAGTTTACCTTGTCTACTCTAAACATGATTGCTGTTATGAAAATAAACAAACAATATTCAAAAACCAAATGTTCCCGCACAAAAACAATCTGTCAAAAGGCTAAAACCAGCTCGCGACCAACATTTACAGAATCAACCTAGAAAATCATGGCCTTTCTCAATGAAAAATAAAATTCCCTCCTCTCATCAAGGAGAAAACAGTCTCAAAACCCCCTCTCGGTGCTATGAACTAAATCGTTCCATGGAAAATATGATTCCTAATCCCAAGTGAAGGATACTGCATTGTGATAGTGCATTTGACTCACTGTGTGTTCAAATTTTAACAATCTCATCCTAAGGGGCATAACCTCCACATTGCGACCCTGGTTCACAAAAATGAGGGCGACCATACTGTGGAACCAAAAACCTCGGCATCTCGGAAGAAAATAATAAAATGCTCTCCTCGGACAGGCACACGTAGACTGGAGGATACTGTTGCAGAAAGCGTAATGGCCATCTGCACTGGCTTCCCCAGTAGTCGAGTGCGGGCTGCAAACTCATAACGACCGCAAATGCAATCATCAAACAAAACAACAAAACCCCCAACCGGGTAGCCATACCATTTACCTAAATATATATAATCGCCGAAATGGAAACCTAGGGAACCACTAACCACTGAGACAGGAGCTAACCGAGGGCGACAGAATCAGTTTGACCATTTGAACGAAAAGGAAAAATGGGCATAAGGGACTACCTGGCAATGTGTTGTGCGATTGGTTGAGAAGAAACCGCAAACCTCCACGGTGGAGCCACCTAGGAGTGAGGTACTGATAGCAAGTGCGTTGGTCTACTCAAGTGATAGTGATAGTACGGTAAAATAGCAATAAAAAATAATAACACCCCAACCCCAATATATACACCACGTTCAACCATAATCGATGGGAAAAATAAAACAATTGGGAGGTGGAACGGCTATGGGATTGGCGATCCTGTCAGTATCGCCTCCACAATGGTAGATGATGAAACAGTTAGGAAACCTGTAATTGCGTTGGCAAGAGATACAAATAAACCTCACATCAAAGCTTGCCAAGATAAGGCCTCAGACCAATAGTTGGTTGAAGAGCCGCAACGGTGGAAACCATAAAGGCACCGAATTCCGCAGACCAATCAAAATCGGAGCAAAAATAAACATGACTTGGGAAAAAATGAAAAATCGGTCATGCGGAAAACAAAATCAAAGTACATCGGAAAGATAGTGCTTTCTAGAGCCGCAATGGCGAAAGCTGAAAGCCTAAAAATCTGCGAATCAAAACGGCAGGGATTGAAAGAGGATCATACAACCATTGGGGAAATTCGCGATAGTTCCTCTGCAATGGAGATAAACGTATGGACAAATGTTCTGACGGGATCTTAATGCAACTGCCGAAGAATAAAGTGCATCAGAGACCAAGAATCAGTCTTGATGTCCCTTTATTTTCCGAAACAGCGGGCGCGCACATGACTAGACTCCTGACCCAAAAGTCTAAAACCCTTCCGATGGTAGGAAAAATCAATACAAACCATAAAACATCACTGGCATAAAACTAATCCTTGCGTAAACATCAAACAAAACCAAGGAGCTGAGCAAAAAGGAGTAAAAGGAGGCTCCCAAAAAAATTTGAATTTTGGGAAAATGTTGCAGCTGCAACAATTGGTGACTACCTAGTGAACCCCATATTTCTGAATCAACTTCTTCCCAGTAAAAGATTGTTTAATCATTTAGCTCATAAGTTGAATTCTTCTAGATTCTTGTATTCCTAAGATGGAAAACACATGCATTTAGATCATTGATGACAGTCCATTCTTTGGAAATGGGAACACCCAAAATATTTGAAAGTCCAGATAACTCTTTTGAGGCTTAGTAGGTGAGTTTTATTTTACCTCTGTCTTTGGGTAGTTTCTAGCTTGGACACCACAGGATCATAACATATGGTAAATAGAACTATTCCTTTGTTCCTCATTCCCATGCCAATTGCACTTTGTGCCCTCTTGAACTTTTGTTCTTTTGAGTCCTCGATCTGCCTTTCTTTCTAAATTTTATTTAGGATCTTCTATCCATAGTGTCCTTTTGTGTGAGAGATGTATTTACTTTTTAGCTCATGGATGGAGAAGAACTTTTGGAAGATTTATTTTCACGTTTCTAATACTTCGTTTTGATATGTATTGCTTCTTTTAGGAGTTTTGACTCGTAACAGCCTTTAGGCTTTTTAAAGTCATGGCATGGGATCATTTATATATAATAAACTGTTTACCTTGCTTCCTTTCCGTGGGTCTTTTACTATCACTCCCTAGGACATTTTAGATGTGAAATGGATAGAGCCTCGAAATAGTATTCCAAACCTCTTAATTCTGAGTTATTTTCAGGGGTTAAGCAGGACTTTAATGAGTGCATAGCCATTTAGGAAAGCTACTTACTAGAATAAATTCTATCATTTCAAAATAAAAACACACAGTCTTATCCCAAATATTTCAATTAATCGAGATCCCTGATGATTACCATGTAACCAAAAGTTTTCCTCTTTTATTCAAAAACAAACCAAAATAACCAGAAACAACAGTGGTAAATCAAAGTAAAACTGCATCAAATTATTTATGTACAAGGTCATCAAATCAAAAGATCAAAATAAATTCGAGAACTAACCACTATCTGATCAGTTCTGTGCCCCACCCCTAAAAATCTATCAACTTATGAGTCAAGGGGCTAGGCTTGATTGCAGACGTGAAATAACTAACCATGATCTAATTCTGCTATTTTTGAAACTGAAACTATGTCTACCGATTTACAATCACTCCCATCATCTTGTGAACATTGAAGTAGATCAAGCTGAGTGTCAGTCATACTGCTGGCTTCTTCTGATGCATGATATCTTAGTTCAAGATCCATTAGATAATTCCCCAAAACAACATCTGTAGATTCATTTCCTTCTTCCAACTTAGTGATAGTATGTTTCATGTAAGGTTCCCTTAAAATTTTGATCCGGTTTGGGACCCCTTTATGAGGCAACCATAAATGTGACCAATCTGAAGAAAAATACCCCTTTAACCTTGCGTATCAGTCTCGGTTCAGAATAAGTCCATATCCATCCGATATGTCTACCACTACAATATCAATAAATTGACATATCTTTTCATTTGCAGATAAACGAATGAGAACATTTTCCATTTCCCCAACTACTTTGACACTAGTTATGTCTAATTGAGTGACTTCCCAAGCAATAGGTTTTGGCTGCCCATTAATTTTCTTGCAAACTGCGAGTGGCATAACATTCATGGATGATCCAGAGTCTACCAGAAAATTATGCACATTATGGTTCAAAATTTCCAGAGTCAAAAGGAAAGGTGGGGTTCTAGCTTTTCGGTCCCCAATTGATTCAACATCTTCCTCCACAGGTTGGTTTTCGGTGGGTATCTCTTCCTCTGGTTCTTTAGGCCTTTTAGTATTTTCTTTATTAACACCTACTTGTTATTCCATAGGCTTCGCATGCTTGTTGATTTGCTCCAGATCTTGGCTGATAATGGTAATTTCGGGTACTTTTTCCTCAACATTGTTCTTTGGCTGTTTCCTGACATTCTCTTGCAACTTCTTAATTTTTGAGATTATTGAATTGTCTTTATTTACCAAATTAATGTCATTTTTTGTCATTGGTATATTCTTAGGTTTCATAGTACTTTTGTCTGTATCAAATAGCGAGACACAATCCCATAAAAACATGGTATCATTTTCTTGTTTTTCTATGGTCTTATTAACTTTTTCCTCTTCATCACTGTCCTCAATCAATTTAGAATCCAAAAGTTGATTCATTACCAATGTCATTGAATTTAACCATTGAGGACAATTCTTTTCAGAATGGGGCTGTTGGTGAAAAGTGCAAAAATTATCCATCCCTACCTCTGTCAGATTCATTGATGCTGAACCGTGCGGAGGGGTCTTGAATTGGTTGTTATCTTCCCTTTTTTGTAGTAAGGCTTATAAGCTTTCTGAGCTTCTTTTTCCTTCTCCAAATCTATTATTCTATTGGAAAGATTTTGCATCATCTTTAACATCCCCTCAAAATCATGTGATTGCTCTTCTTTGGGTTTAGACAGCAATAAGGCTCTTTTCTCGTAAGTTTTTTCTCCAAATTGCTTGGGATAATCTTCTATACTTTCCTTTTCATCCTCTACTCTTTCTGCTTCTTCATACGTCTCTGCTAACGTAGGCTTAAATTGAGCTTTTGCGAACATAGCCAAGTCTGGACCTAAAGCTAAGGTATAATACTCAATTAGAACTTTATCAGAAGGCTTATCAGTTGCAGAGAAGTTCTTGAGGTAAGCAGAAAATATTTGAGTGAAATTGTGCACCTTTTCTTTCCTTTCTTTTTTTAAAGCGCCTAAGCCTTTCGTTAATGTTGCATGCGTCTTTTGGGATGCATACTTACTTCTAAAAATCCGTTCAAAGGTATCCCAATTTGGGATAGAGTTTGCAGGCAAACCAAAGTACCACGATGTTGTTGCTCCTTTAAGGGTGTGTGGAAAAAGTCTACAAACAACATCCTCATGTTCCCTAGCCCTTAATCCTTCTATTGCCAAATAGAAACTTTGCAAATGGTCATCCACTACAACCTTCTCATTTGGATCAAACTTAGGCAGCAACTTCTCAAAATCTTGAGGTAAGTCACTGTAACGGAGGTGTTAGGTTGAAGGGTGATCTGGCTTTCCAAGCTGGTGGTGGATTTGCATTTACACCTACCATGAGTTTGGGTGGAGAGTGAGGAGGTGAGGGAATAGGAGTCCGCACAGGTGAAAAGTAAGGTGTGTTTGGGCCTACTTGATTCAAAGGTTGAACAACCTCCTGTAAAGCTACTTCTACAAACTCTTCCAAATCTCCAACCAACACTGAATCTTCCAAGATGGGACGATCTTTCTTCTTCTATTTTCTTCAGGGTAAATCAGGGATAATGGGTAATCCTCCAATATTCTTTACATCATCCCGTGTGTGTCTTCTCAGATCATTTACCACTTGGTTGTCCATAGCAAACAAATGTTCTCTATTCTGTTCAGTATTTTTTGGATCAGAAAAACTGCTTTCAAAACTATCACTGGTTGAGTAATTTCGAGGAAATGGATTTCCCCCGGCTAGCCATGCACTAGAGGCCCTCCTTCTAGTGCTAGAAACTATTGAGGCCTAGAAATTCACGGGCAACAACAGCAAGGGATTCTCCCCAGTCAACGTTCCCAACTAGGCCATGACTGTTTGGTGTAGGGAATCCGTCCGGTTTGCGGTCTAGCTACCGTAGGTCAAGTAACAAAAATAAAAGGTTTTACCGGTTGCGACCCGGTCCACCATGTATATTTTTGTGTTTTTTAGTTTTAAGTATGACATGCAAGTGCCTATCTAAAATGCAGATTGATTAAGAATGCAAGGAGTGGTCATAATGTGATGTGCAGGTTCTTACCTCTCATCTTAGACTCTCTTATATCTAAATCACACACAATAATAAATTAAAACTAACTACCTAACCTATCCCTAGGGAGCAATATTATCATTAATTAATGAGTAATGTATCTTGTGCATGCATTATGAAAAATCACAGATAGCTGATACTTCTTTCAAAACACATGAACATTTAAAGATATTTGAACAACCAGATAGCCAATTGTTTATGAACAACATTCATTACTCATAGTAGAAATTTTCATAAAATAAACTAGAGCTCACTTGTACAAGAAAATAGGTTCAAAGAGTTAGAATGATCTCACAGTTAATGGACACAAATCTGAAAATGAAATAGTTCCTCTTCAACAAATCCATAGCACAACATTTGAACATTCCACCAAGCTTTCTCCAGCAAGAAAACTGTAATTATCTATTGCCAAAGGAAATAGTTTTTCTTACAATATGTCTTCACAAATCTCACTGGGAAAAAGTCCCTCTCCTATATAAAACTTCTATATTTATACAAAAAGAGCAAAAGCTGTTGGGTTGCCCACAAATGACTCTTGGGCTTCCCCAACGCTTCACCTCCCATGCTTTTCTTTCATTAAGCACTTATAGAATTCACAATATATTACAATAAAACAAATAAATGCTTATGAGGAGGGTCCCACTTGACTATTCAAGAAATTCTTCCATGCTGAAGCCTTTGAGGAAATGTTTTCAAACTCGAAAGGTTCTAAGAAACGAATATTAATTTCAAATTTAGCGGCCTAATTTCTTATTACTTCTATTGTAGCTACGCTCATGTGAAGTTGGTCTTATAGCAACCGCACACTAACCCCAGAATGAGCTACTTCATTCCTCAAGGTTTGTTCGTCTAGGGCTTTGATATGCTGAACCCTTTGTTCATCTTCCTGATATTTTCTTTGCAAAATCTCCAAAAATAGGCTGTGCTCTGGGAAAAGTATCCATTCTCTGTTCAGCCTCAAACTAGCAACGATTATAAGTAATCAAAAGCCTCCTGAAGAACTCTGTACAAGCCCCCTTTGTCTTCTTGACAGCCTTTTTGAATTCTTCGATTGTGTCTATGGAAAAATCTAGTAAATCATAGTCTTGCCTTAGGGCTTGTTTATCTTTTGTTGATAGATCTACGGGGCTTTCCTCATTTGCTTCTAATCTTGCCATTCTTCCTGTCAGGACTTCTAAGATGTCCTATGATCTGTCTACAAAATATGAAGAGGTTTCCAAAATCTCTTCCAGCCGATTGTCTACCTACAAGATCTTGCACCTTTCTTCCTCTATGGCTACTTGCAGCTGGTGCATCTTGCTCCTTTGTGCTAGAACGTGCTCCTTGAAAGGATGAAGACTGACTTGTTGTTCCCTGGCCTCTTCCAAAGCTATTGTTAATGAGGAAACCTGTTCTTTAAGCTCTGTAGTTTTCCCCTAAGATTGCCTCTCAGATTCCTCCATGGCAGTTTTCTGTAGCTCCAACTCCCCTATATGTCCTATCAACCACTCCTTTTCTGTCCTTAACCCTTGACATTCCTGCTGCAATTTCTCCAGAATTCCTTGGGCAGCCTCCAGAGACCTATTCTCTACTTGGAGGAACTGGAGCTCAGCTTTTGAAGACTTTATTTCATGGTGTATGTCTTCAAATTTTCTTTTCAATCTGCTACTTTCCTTTCTCTCTCTTCTCAGGGTGTCCTTTAGCTCAGTAGCAGACTTCTTTGACTATTCAAGATCATTCAATATCCGATCTACATTGTCCTCAGAAATATGGATCAATGCAGCCCCAAATTTGATGGTGAATCTGGGGTCCTTGTTTGTCCCATATACTACGGTTGTATCATTTACCATTCTACTTGACTACGCCCCAGTCTTGACCTTTCTCTCTGTCCTCTTCACTATTCCTTTCCTTTTCCTATCATAAAAAATAGTGTTGAAATCAGGTGCCTCCTCCCCTTTCTTCTACTCAAAAGGGATTAGTCTTAGGGTAGGGACCATAGCCTGTCCTATTATGCTACCAACAGCCACCTCAGGATCTTCAATATCAATATTATCCAAGTCCTGAGTCTAACTGTTTACAGGATCGAAAGCTGATTGCTCTGTCACTGCCCCTGTCAGTTTTAGTCTTTCTTCTTCCTGCTTTCTCAGTTCCTCATCCATCTTTCTTTTCTTTTCCTCCTCTTTACTCTGGGCAGCCTCTTCTGCCTTTCCAGCTGCTTCCTGTTCAGCTCTCCTCTTTTCTTCCTCCTCACCTTTCAGCCAGCTTTTGGCTTCATGTGCTAGTATCCTAGCATCTTAATCCATTTTTCTAGCTCCTTCCTCCTCTGCCTTTTCTTGTTCATCCCATCCTTTGCCGCCTTTGGTGGTGATTTTATTTTTAAATCTTCTTCTTAATGCCATTATATTTTCTGCACTGTGGAAAATGGATTAATCTTTACCCCAGTGGCTTGTGTATTCGAAATATACATTTTCCTCCTTGCAGTGCTCTTCCACCTTATTCCGGGAATTGTTCCTGTGGAAATTTATTTCCCCAAAATGGAATTTCCCCAATTCCTCCACAAATTCATCGGCTTCTTCACTCTTGTGAACTTATAGCTTCCCAACCTGAATGGTAAGGGAGGATACGCTACTTTCTTATGTTCAAATAAAAATCTCCCTATGCCATCTAAAAGACTTGCTTAACTGCCTCTTTGTGGACTACATAGTCAGTGGCATATTTTGGCAGTAGTGAGGGTGCTCTGGAGCATCCATACATTCTGAAATGCAATCCATCCTCCGTTAAGTAGTAGTCTGCATATTCTTCAATCACATGCAATGCTTCCTCCGACATACAGTTGTACTCTTTTAAGAAGATCAATGTATATAATGGCATGATGAAGTGCTCACACACTTCTCTATAGTGGTTGTGGTATTTGTGTGCCCACAGTGGCTTGTAAGCTGTGTAGACTGGTGTTCTCTCTCGGTCCCAGATACACCTCAGGTTTGGGAAGGGTTGGTTGCATAGTATGCAATCAATCAGTATACAGCTCATGTAGAACTCTGATCTCTTCTAGGACAACCCTCCTAATGCTGAAGAAATGCAGGCTGAGAGGTTGTTGGACACAATGTTTGCCTAGTTGAACACTGTCCCCTGTGTTGCAAGATAGAAGATGATAGGCACCCACTCTAACTTAAAAAATTTACCGTGGGCCCTCCCAAAAATCCTGTTCAACATCAAGGCAATGAACCTGTAAGGGGTTCTTAGAGTGGTAGTATCATATTCTTCGGACAACCTAGTTCTAAAGTTCTTTCTAAGCACTAACATTCTCTTTAGTGTCTTGACTAGGTCTAGCTTAATGGTCTTCAGTCAATCTTCAGTCAAGTATACTTGTGCCTCCAGTAAGTGGTAGGCTAATGCTACATACCCAAGGCTATAAGTAGCATAACCTTGTTTGTCAACATTTGCCAAAATTATGGTGGTTACATCTGCCTTGGGAAAATCTCAGGTCTAGTAGCAACTCTCATCAATGCAGATCTCTCTATATTCACATATATGGTTTCCTCCTCAAAACCAGTGGCAGGTACCTCCCAGTGTGTTATTAGTCTATAAACTTCCCCCCAATTATATTCGGGTTCTACACCCACTATGCATTTGGTATCTTCGTAAGTGTATTCAACTTTGGTGACGATTTCAACCTCAGGTTCCTCCTCTACTATGGGAGCCTTCTTTTTTTGTCATTTAGAGACCTTGAATTCTACAGAATTTCCCTATAATAGACAAAAATTACTTTTAGGTTTTGTTGCGCCATTCCTCGATAACATTCAAAAATGGGGACAAAAATGTATGAGCATTTTACCTCATCTAAGCTAAACATGATTGCTATTATGAAAATAAACAAACAATATTCAAAAACCAAATGTTCCTGCACAAAAACAATCTATCAAAAGGCTAAAACTAGCTCGCAACCAACATTTGCAGGATCAACCTAGAAAATCATGGCCTTTCTTAATGAAAAAAAAAATCCCTCCTCTCGTCAAGGAGAAAACAGTCTCAAAACCCCCTCTTGGCGCTATGAACTAAATCGTTCCATGGAAAATATGATGCCTAATCCCAAGTGAAGGATACTGCATTGTGATAGTTCATTTGACTCACTGTGTGTTCAAATTTTAACAATCTCATCCTAAGGGGCGTAACCTCCACATTGCGACCCTAGTTCACAAAAATGAGGGTGACCATACTATGGAACCAAAAACCTCGGCATCTCGAAAGAAAACAATAAAACGCTCTCTCCGGACAACCACACGTAGACTGGAGGATATTGGTACGGACAGCGTAACGACCATCTGCACCGGCTTCCCCAGTATTCAAGTGCAGGCTACAAACTCATAACGGTTGTGAATGTAATCATCAAACAAAACAACAAAACCCCCAACCGGGTAGCCATACCATTTACCTAAATATATATACATGCCGAAATGGAAACCTAGGGAACCACTAACTACCAAGATAGGAGCTAACCGAGGGCGACATAATCAGTTTGACCATTTGAATGGAAAGGAAAAATGGGCATAAGGGCCTACTTGGCAATGTGTTGTGCGACTGGTCGAGAATAAACCGCAAACCTCCACAGTGGAGCCACCTAGGAGCGAGGTACCAACAGCAAGTGTGTTGGTCTGCTCGAGCGATAGCGATAGCATGGGCAAATAACAATAAAAAATAATAACACCCTGACCCCAATATATACACCACGGTCAACCATAATCGGTGGGAAAAATAAAACAATTGGGAGGCGGAATGGCTACGGGATCAGCGATCCTGTCAGTATCGCCTCCGCAATGGCAGATAATGAAATGGTTAGGAAACCCGTAATGGTGTTGGCAGGAGAAACAAATAAACCTCACATCGGAGCTAGCCAAGCTAAGGCCTCGTACCAATAGTTGGTTGAAGAGCCACAACAATGGAAACCATAAAGGCATTGAGTTCCGCAGACCAATCAAAATCGGAGCAAAAATAACATGACTTCGGCGAAAATTAAAAATCGGTCACACGAAAAAAAAATCAAAGTACATTGAAAAGATAGTGCCTTCCAAAGCCACAACAGTGAAAGTTGAAAGCCTGTAAATCTACGAATCAAAATGGTGGGGATCGGAAGAGGATCATACAACCATCGGGGAAATTCGCGATACTTCCTCTGCAACAGCAGAAAATGTAGGGACAAACGTTTCGACGGGATCTTACTACAGCTGTCGAAGAATAAAGCGCATCGGATACCAAGAATCAATCTTGATGTCCCTTTCTTTTCTGGAACAACAGGCGCATAGATGACTGGACTCCCAACCCAAAAGTCTAAAACACTTCTGATTGCAGGAAATATCAATACAAACCGTAAAACATCACTGGCATAAAATTAATCCTTGCGTAAACATCAAACAAAACCAAGGAGCTGAGCAAAAATGAGTAAAAGGAGGGTCCCAAAAATTTTTGAATGTTGGGAAAATGTTGCAGCTACAACACAGTAGTGACCTCTAATTCCACTACCCCATACAACACAAGAAACCACTCCCTTTTCTCAGCTTCAGTTCCTCGGGGATGTCTCCTTCTTTGTGCTCTTCAGTAGGATGTAGGAGGAGCCCAAGCCATTGTCCATTTAGTGTGCAACACCAGACTGCGTCTAATTAGCCTAACAATATAAGCAATATAAGCAACTCATCAGCATTATTACTCTAAAACTGTAATCATATTTCATATCATTCACTATCAAGTATTGAGACACCAAGAGTTCATCCACTCCCTAGGGTGTAATAAATATTGAAAACCCTTTCATGATCTGACATTGAGAAAGTGTGCACCCCTTTTCGATGTGTGCCATGTAGGCCCTATTCATACTTAATCAATTGGTCATAATGGAAATAAAACCAAAACATGTTCTACATATTGAATTCAACAATTTAACATGCATATTCTTAGCTAGGGTTACAGAACACTTATCCATTTGCCGATGCAGTATTCCTTCATTAAGGAGGAATGGGGGCTCCCTTCTCTGAGTTGACAATCCCTCAGTTTTCCATCCCAACTCCTTTTTACATTTCATATTCACACATGTCTTACTGACATAATCTATACCATCTCACTCATGTTTCTTACCAAACATGTAGTGCATGTTAGTTTTTCATCACATTTAAGCTAGCATTATGTTAGGATCTTTTCACTGAGAGAATAACAAGCACAGCAATAACATAAGCACATCACATGAGACAATAGACACAAAGATTTTTTACAGGGGAAACCATAAATGGATAAAACCCCTCAACTTCCTCTAAGATAGTATCACCACAAGATGTGAAACCCAAAATAGTAAGATGACCTCCCAACACAACAGCAACCTTCTGTCTTCTGTCAAGCCAAGGTATTTCCTTCTCCAAAGGTGCACCAAACTTGAGAGAGCAAGTGATGTAATTCACAAGTGATAAATAGAGAGACTCTCACTCTCTATTTATATTCTTTCGTTGACTTGAAGTGCACTCAACCATGTAGGATTAACTTACAATTACTTACTTGAGCCTACACCTTAATTAGTGTATAATAACCCAAGTGCCCCGAAACTATGGGGACTTATCTAATGACTTGACAAGACTTGTTTACATTAATAATCCTCCCGATCGAAACATCGGGGTAAGACAATATGACTCAAATACATAATAGAAACATCCCCGAATAAACAACGGGTTACAATACATAAGATACATAGAAGAATACATTCCGAAGTTACAAATACATCAACACTCCCTCTTAACTAGGAAGGTATTCTTTCGACGCGATTTTCAGCACTGGTCTTCTTCTCTGTATCAACTAGATCATCTTCGTCTTCAAGTCATCTTCGTCTTCAAGTCATCTTCATCTTCAAGTCATCTGGATCTGGATCATCTGTCGATCTGGATCGTCATAGAACTGGATCTAGATCATCACTCGATCTGGATCATCATAGAACATCATCACTGGATCTGGATCATCACTCAATCTGGATCATCATCACTGGACTGGATCTGGATCATCACTCGATCTGGATCACCACTGTTGGATCTGGATCTCTCGGAGTCATCATAACTGGATCTGGATCATAGCTCGATCTGGATCTCCACTGGTCATCATCATGTGTGTACTATCTCTTCATAGGAAGTTCTACAGAGCCAAACCTTTTTCATGTTGGTTGTAGGCCTAGCCACCAGGTAGGTCTTCGCCCAGCACTTACATCTGACCTGCTCGTCAGAAAGGCATGCCCAGCACTCACATCTGATCATGTAGTAAACTACAATCACATCAGAAAGGCCCAGCACTCACATTCACCAGCATGGTAGGCACATCAACTACCATCTGTGAAATGGCTCTGCACTTATATCTGACCTACTCGTCAGAAAGGCACATCCATCCAGACAGGAACACATCCTATCGCAGTGATGGAAGACTCCCATCCAGACAAGAACACATCCTATCACAATGATGAGAGATTTCAGCACTTACATCTGACCTACTCGTCAGAAAGGCACATCCATCCAGAAAAGAACACATCCTATCACAGTGATGAATGACTCTCACCCAGGCCAGAGCCCCTCCTACCACAGTGGTGAAATATTTGTGCACTCACATCTGACCTGGTAGGAATTGAATCCTACACCCTCGTCAGAATGGCCCCCAGTCCCTGACTGAGCTACCTGGTAATGGACCAGGCGCCTCCACTCTCCTGGAGAGCAGCAGTAGCCCTTACATCTGTCCTACTCGACAGAATGGCCGACACTCACATCTGACATGGAAGGAACTAAATCCTTTAGCCATGAACAGAATGGCACTACCCTTACGTCTGACTTGCTTGTCAGAATGGTGATAGCCCTTACATCTGTCCTACTCGACAGAATGGCCGGCACTCACATCTGACATGGAAGGAACTAAATCCTTTAGCCATGAACAGAATGGCACTTCCCTTACATCTAACCTGCTCGTCAGAATGGCGGTATCCCTTACATCTGTCCTACTCAACAGAATGGCCAGCACTCACATCTGACATGGAAGGAAATGAATCCTCTCACCATGACAGAATGGCTCAGCCCTTACATCTGACCTCCTCGTTAGAATGGCTATGGATCTCTAGCACTCATATCTGACATGGAAGGAACTGAATCCTCTCACCATGACAGAATGGCTCAGCCCTTATATCTGACCTACTCGTCAGAATGGCTTTGGATCTCTAGCACTCATATCTGACATGGAAGGAACTGAATCCTCTCACCATGACAGAATGGCTCAGCCCTTATATCTGACCTACTCGTCAGAATGGCTTTGGATCTCTAGCACTCATATCTGACATGGAAGGAACTAAATCCTCTCACCATGACAGAATGGCTTAGCCCTTATATCTGACCTCCTCATCAGAATGGATTTGGGACTCATCACTTTCCCTAGGAGGAAGCCTCGATCTGGAGAACACCAAGTCTCTCTCTGAAGTACTCGAACTTCAGCCTAGCCAATGGCTTCATCAATACATCAGCTATATGTTCCTCCATCACAACATACTGGAGCTTTACTACTCCTCTCTGCACCATATCCCTGATATAGTGATACTTGATCTCAATATGCTTTGACTTGTCATGGAACACTGGATTCTCTAACAACTTCACACAACTCTGGTTGTCACAATGTATACAAGTAGCATCCAACTGGAGATCAAATATATCAGACAGTAGCTTTCGTAGCCATACTGCCTCACAACTAGTTGAACAAGCTGCGAAATACTCTGCTTCAGCTGTACTCAGTGCCACACAGGATTGCTTCCTGCTAAACCAAGAGATCACACCTAATCCCATACTGAAGCAACATCCAGAAGTACTCTTCCTATCGATGGCACTGCCTGCCCAATCTGAATCAACATAACCCTCCAGGTTAATCCTTTGATTCGCATCGTACTTGAGCCCATAATCAACTGTACCCCTACGTGCTTTGCAACCATCAGGTGAACATGTCTCAATGTGTTCACAGCAAGGCAAATATCTGGTCTCATGTACATCAAGGACCCAATCATCTGACGATACATAGTAGCATCAACCGACTCTGACGAAGCATCACTCAATAGCTTCAGGTTCGATGCCATAGGTGTGGTCATGCAGTCCATAATCCTGAACCTCTTCAGGATCTCTACTGCATACTTCCCTTGTCCAAGGAAGATTCCATCTGTACTCTGCCACACCTCCATACCTAGAAAGTAGTGCATCGACACATAACAGGAGCATCACTGGTCTTCCGCCTTCAACCTTGAAGCAAAGGTTGGAATCCACTTTACTCTCAGTAAAGCCTAGAATCATCAGTAATCTGCCCATCCTGTCATACCATGTCGAACCTCAAGATATTCTGTATTCACTCCGTCTGAAGCGAAGCATCATACTCCCTCTGTATTCTATGCTCTATGCACTGAAAACATTATGTACTGAAGTGACAAGTAGCTTCCTATGCTACTAATATTCTATGTGACCATCTAGTGTATAGACTTCCTTGACATCATTCTTCTTGAACTGGTCTTCCCTTTCTTCTTGGTGGCTGGAAGGTTCTGCATTAATGATGTCATTGCACTCGCCATATTATTCTTCATTTTGAAATGTCTTCACTTGTTCTTCGAAACAAGTCTTCATTCTTCTTTGCTTGTAGGCGATTATGTATGCGATATTTCCTACAAGTCAAATGCAATTGTATGGTTAGAAACAT